>DVZL01000876.1:0-20222 GCA_018236625.1 Lasaia peninsularis
TCGATCCCCGACGGGGACAGACATTTGTGTGATGAACATAGATGTTTGTATTTCCGGGTCTGGGTGTTTATTAAATTGATTCAAAGTATCTATTTAAGTATTGTACACCCATATAATTTGCTTACTTTGGGGTTAGATCAATTTGTTTAATTTGTCCAGTAATATTTATTTATTTAAATATTTATTTAATATAAATATTTAAAACCAATAATCATCTTCATTGAAACTTTATAGCATTGCTGCATCTTGAGCTTCTTGTTTAGATACATCCTGAAAAACAGATTACATGTCATCAAGTATTACGTAAAACATTTCATAATAACCGCAACGAATTCTTAATTTTTACTATTCAATTATATTGAACGGAAATAGTATGAATTTTAATGCTAATAAAATTATGATAAGTCTAATAACATGTATAATAAAAGTTAGTAATAAAAAAGGTATAGCAGTAATAAAACAGTGCACAGATCTCCGCTAATAAGCGCTACTTATGTAAAGCGGTTTTATGTGGCTTAAGTACCTATCTCATAATCTAATTTAAGAACCCATGTCACGTTTCTGAGAATCTGAAAAAAATACCCAATTCAGACAGTTCGCCAATTCCACTATAATGACTAAATAAAAATGATACAACTTAAAATGACTTTTTTGGTTATGTTTTTATTTTTATCTTTGAGTAGATTTTACGAATAATGAGACAGTTAAATTGATAAATTAAGGCTGATATTTTTTATTGTTCTCCAGCAATGAGTCAACAAAGATTTTAAGCTCTCCGAATGTCAGCTGCTTTCATATCCTTTTGATTACTATCAAATGCGACGAACCTATTGCCTGCTTGTAACTTTATCATTTAGTTTAGTGAGTTGGATGTTGAGTAATCAGATGCGGTCATAAGAGACTTTTAACTATCCAGGGCTAACACCGCTGATAACACCTTTTTTTCAATAAAATCAATCTTTGCGATGGTCGTTTAGGAGGATAGGTTAATAAATTAACAAAAGAAGGAGTCTCCAAACCCATGTCTCAGTTTGACAACGCTTCGTAAACATCTTTGGTGGTTACAGGCGGTGTGACTTCAATCAGGAAATCAGTATTTAGATCTAAAGAAACATTTTTTAATTAAGAAGAAGATAATTTGTACTTGTAAAAACCTTTTTTAATCGTGTAATGCAGGTGAAAGTATTAATCTATCTATCTATAGTAAGCTACAATGTCAAAACCACAGGGAAAAGTCTCAAGTCAGATGATTTTGTTTTACAAAGAACGAGCTCGCTTTCATTGCAGTGTGTAAAAATGTCCAAACCATGTTGCAACAATTGCATATTTGTTGGATCAGGTCGCGTGCACTATACTAGTAGTTGACCTAAAAATCTAGAGTTTCTTTCGGAACTTTTTCGGTACCTCAAGGCTGTATACATCCTCTATTGACTAATAAATAATTAAAACACGAAAAACTATACATATTAACATCGTAATTACTGCTTGAGTCAATATTATTAGTGTTATTGTTAATTTCCAGCTTCGTTTGCACGTATTCCGCGTAAGAGCTACATTTTGTTAGGTTCAGACTTTAGGACTTATTATTTTTGGAAAAAACTTTTCTTTTTTTTACTTTATACTTTATAATTACTAAGCTACTCATAAAAAAGGATTTTTAACCTTTTCATATAATATTATGTTAATAATTATTTTTAATTTTACAAAATAGATACTGCAGCATTTACACAAAATAAAAAAGTGTGTGTAATAAAATATTTAAATAAAGTTTCTGATAATTCATCGAGTATAACTATTAACTACTGGTAAATTTGGAGGTTTGGAAGTTTGAGGTTTGGGGTGTGTGTTTTATTTTGTTGTTCAATATACATATTTAGATAGTCGCATAGCTGACCCAACGAACTGTACCTGACACTGATAACAACTGAGATAATATATGTCGAACATAACACAAAAATAATTTTCAAAATTATTTAATTTTTTTTGTTATATTTGACTTAGCTTAATAGTAGATACATATTGAATTTATGGCAATTGGTAAAATATTTATTGAAATAATGACAAATACAAAAAACATAATTTACAACTATATAGACATCACAATCAACTTGCAGTCGGTTTTTGAAAGAAAAACCCGCTGTCACCTTAAGAAGTCATTAAAAACTACATAGCATTGGCCAACTCTGTTCACACGAAATAAGTGACTAGTTTATGAAAATAAACAAAATGTTAAACAAACACATAATACCACTTTCTAACATTCGCAATAATGCTCCGGCAATTATAACCATGGCGACTGACCAGTCAGAACTTACTCGTCGGATGAAAGCGGATGGTTTCTCGTTAAATAATTATTCCTTTTTTGATAAATCGTGTTTGTTTCTATTTAATTAGTTTAATGTGTTAATTACTTTTTATGGCGAAGATGACTATTTATGCGAGTCATTTTATTACTGACCACGACTATTTACAGAATATTGATATTTTCATAAATCTCTACTTAAATTATAAACGCAAAATTATTTATGTTAAAACTATTTTCATGTCGATATTTTTCATAAATTTTAGTTTAATTACTTTTTGTCCCAATATGTTAACGGCTTTTCACAGGAGATCTGAATAACTTAAAAACGCGCAAATCGTGAACAATTTCGCGGAATACGTGATTTTCCATTTAAAAAATAATAAAAATATGTTGTTATGGTCTATTGACGTTCATAATTAATCAATGGTGATTATAATCAATTGTAGTTTTACTACATTTAATTGCTGCCAAACTTAAGTCAGCAACGCCTCGGATGGGTAAGCGGTAATTGGCATGCTTGCAGAGCGCTTTAACACTTCGGAGGGCACGATAAACCGTTCGTTCCTGGGACCACTGTAATTAACTAATTTGTCTATACATATTTATATGTATATGAATGATGTTTTGTAACTTTTGTATACATTCGTAAACATTTGCATCTGAATTAGTCCAAGGTTAAGTGTCTTTACACGTATATATATATCTTCACGCCAGATCACTTGTGTGGTAGGGAGATAGTATCGAGTTCCAAGTGTCACTATCCCTGCTTACTGGCATAGCTTCCTCCACGTTCATTATTCTCTTCATACAAACACGCCGGTTTCGGAGACTCCTGACACCACCCTCGGACAATGCTTAAGATATTTGGTGGTTTGTTTTTAACAACGCAATTTAAGTAAATATATATTAATTATACGAAAATTATATACGTAACTTAGTTCATAGAAGATTTTGCCCCCTAGAGGGTTGAATTGCGAAAAATTCTTCCTTAGTAGTAAATCATTACTACTAAGGAAAAATTTTAGACACATAGTTAATACGTGCATGAAATTTTAAGTTTCTAGCCCTAAAGGTCTGGCCTTTAATTGATTAACGAGTATACGTATACTTTTTAAGTAGTATTTGAAATAGACATACTTTTGTATTTTTATAATTGCAATATGAGTATTATTTGTATTTAAGTACAGTCGACACTGTCAAACGATGACAAAATAATGGGATAATCGAAACTAGTCTCAAGTGTATCATCAGCCTAATATTAAGTAATAGTATGATGACAGATTCGCGTTTCATCATGTCGGCAAACAAAGTTTGTTTTTAATAAAAGATGCGTCTAGCGAGCTGAGGTAACTTACATAAGATCCGTTCATGATACGACGACACGTCCGGGTTTCTCTGACATATATTTTTTGTTCAAAACCGAGATAAGTTCATTTTAAGTTTGATGCCAAAACATTTATTGCTACCTCGGTTATTTTAATAAAATAATATGCACACAAAGTAAACATATTATTATTAAGATGTTTCTTTTTAAACCAACACTTTTCACAATTATGTGCTATTAATACTAATTAAACTATTCATTGGGTTTAAGTACGAAAATTGACGAGTAATTTTTGACCCATTTAATAGTACAATAGATTATTAATTCTTTCTTTTTTGTATTTTTTCATTTTACTAAAATTAATAATGATTATAAAGTTATTCAAAATATATACTAAAAGTTTGTAGAAAGTTACGTACGAACTAATCTGACAGAACTAAAAATCTTTTGTCTCTTTTTTTTTTACTTGCGTTGAAAGGAGGTAGCGATAACTTAAAATAAATATAGTTAGCGGGCAATTTGAGCACCAATAAATATTTCCTAATACCTTAAACTTGATGATCGGGTTTTAAAAACTGCGCAGTTTATTCCAATATCTATTTCAATCGATGTTTTATTCAAATAGTTAAATGACCTTGGAACGTCTGATGGGTATCGTCCGAAACCAGAATTACTTGATTCTTTAACCTACTAAAATTTGCCCCTAGTTGGTCCGGGTCGCCCGTGTAGAATAGACCATCTGCTTCCCTGCTAGGCAGCTCGTAACCGGCGAGCATAGATTAACTAGGTCACTTTCAATAAGACCACTGGTGGTAGAGTGTGCAGCAACTCTTGCGGGTATGGATCCATCGCATTACCTATTCCATTTTTTCAATAAAAGTAGCCTAAATTACTGCTTATTATATCAGCTATCTGCAAATGAAAGTCCCGTTAAAATTAGTACAGCAGCTCCTGAGATTAGTCGGAACAGACAGACAGACAAAAATTGTAAAGATTGTTACGGTATATCTACATTTCTCCTAAGTATATAATTAATTAAAATCGTTTATCCCAATATTACAAATAGACACTTCAATTATATTTATTTGGGTAGATGTATAGATTATGCACGATCTTTATGATTATAATCAATTGTATTCTTCTTTTCTGTTGTGATGTAATAACGAGTTAACGAAACGAAACGTACATGAATAGTTCTATATCATTTTACTATATAAAAACGGCAAAAATCACAATAGTTGTGAGGTCGCCCCTTTAAATGTTTATTCCTTATTATCTGACAACAGAAATACATCATATGTAAGCTATCAGCTGTCTAGTTTTCACAGTTCATGAGATACACCTTGTTGACAAACAGACGGTCAGACGGACAGCGTAGTCTTAGTAATATGATTCCGTTTATCCATATAGGTACGGAACCCTGATAAATTGTTGAAATAAATATCAAATGCACTAAATATCTTGATTCACAAACATAAAGAAAGTCCTTTTTTGACTTCTGAGTCATAATGTCAGTGACCGGCGTTATGACTAGTAAATATAAAAATCAAATTAGTACTCAAAAGAGTTACTTAGAAATACTCGTTGCTGAGTCAAGAAGGGCTCTGAACCTTGGCTTTGTTATGTTCTCACCACATATAAAAATATTTTGATTTTGTATTTTCTCACTTTAAAAAAATCTATTTAGACCATTAGACTATTTTATTATTTTATAAACATATTATTATATATTGACATTCCACGATCAAATAGCTCGTGTATTATCCGAGGGTGGTGTCAAGAGTTTCCGCAACCGGCGTGTATGCATGAAGAGATTGATGAATGTGGTGGAAGCTAGGCAGGTGATTAGGGATCGTGACGTTTGGCACTCTATACTCTCTGCCTACCCCGCAGGGGACCTGGCGCGAAGCTATGTATGTATGTCATTACAACCTTTGTAAGCAACAATTATTTCTTTCTACAGGAAATCAGTTTGAATTTTTTGCCGTTAAATTCTATTAAAGCTGTTTGGTAGTGAAATAACCGGCAAAAGTATATTGTGATGGTTTATAATTTAATATGGGGTAAGCTCATTCAGAACTGATGATATAAGGGTAAAACAAAAATGCAAGGGTGCTATTATGAATAGCCACTAAGTGACTTCGATATCTATAACGATAAACACTGCTCATTAAACGAAACCAAAATAAATCAATTATTTTTCTAAAAAGCACAGCATAGCACAGTATAAATTAGTTAATACATTATTGTTTTGTTATATGACTGATGCCCGGTAGTCGAAATCACTCGATGACTATTTCTCTAATGATAAGAGTGTACCAAAGTAGAAGACAAGAGTATTTTGATTTTATTTTATAGCCAAAATGTTGAATTCTTTAGGAATCCAGCTCCTAAATTTTTGCTACAAATTTCTAATTATCATAACAAAATTATCATGCCCTAAAATCCAAAGCAATAATCGGGACCGAACACAAAACGGTACCAATCCCCGAGGTCATTAAAAACAATTCAAATTTACCTTCCATTACGGTTACCAACTAATATACATCAATTAACATAATAAAATACTAACGTTTCATTATTGCGACGGAAATGCCAAGGTAATAAGCAGGGTGTCTATTCGAATATACATTACAAAATTAAAATACGTAAACAATACTAATGACATGCTTTTCCACAGAATATTTAAACATTTTTCCAAAGTAAAAACGTCAGGCTTTAGTCTTTCTCTCCTTTACTCTTTGACGGTACTCCCGTGTTACATAGGTCGGATAGCAGTCGCTTTGTGTAAATACTGTTGCCCTTATTAAACCTTCTAGATAATTAATCGGCCGTTATATCATCTGACAACTATAGAAATGAGCTACGTCTAGGAAGAAGTCGAAATAATAAATACACTATCGCATTTCAAGAAATAGACAATAGTCTGAAGCTACCTTTTAAAATTCTTGATTTTTAAATGCCATGGCAAATATTTGTATCAGAAGGAGGGCTAATTTAAGTAAAAAGCTGTATTTTGGTAACGTAGCAACCCCCTAAAATAGAACAGAGTACGATAAACTGGCAATACCATTAACCTGTATATTCAGGCTGGCGCACCCTTCGCAGAGCTTACTATTCCTAGTCACGGGAACTGGGTCACCAATTGGATATAAATAAATATGTTTAAGATCCTATTTCTTTAAGAAATTGTAAAAATCTTAATCAGATTATGCAATTTGTATAGCTTTTCGAACCCTTCTTTCATCATTAGTAGGCCATGTCTACTGGATGTGTATAATAGAAACTACTGACATTATTTCGATAGAAATTTTTCTCTTTGTCGCATCCATTACATACAAACTTTCGCATTTATAATAATAGCAAAGATTGTACAATTATATACACAGGTAAAGTAACCTCTTCAAATGACAAAAATACGTTTGTTGTATGGGAGACTCCTTTAAATATATTTTTACTATAATTTTATTAAATGTGGTTCACAATGGCGTTCTCTACCATAGGTCAAAATTTCAACTTTCTATCACGATTTATGAAATACAGCCTGGTGACAGACGGACGGATAGTCTTACAAATAGGGTCCCTTTTTATCCTCTGACGACGCCCTATAGCTAGATAATTTTTCGCAAAAATTTCGTATTAAATGTAAATTACTATTATTTGCGTCTTACAAATAATAATAAACTTACTCTTGAATAACTACAACCTACGAACAATTCGAAAACTCAAGGAACCGGTTTATTTGAGGAAAATATCAACGGTCCATGATAACGATTTTCCAATGCGCTAATTGTGTTAGCATCGTGTTGAGATTTACGTAGACGAGTTACATTTCAACTAGTTGGAAAACTCTGGTTTTACTTTCATTGGAGATATCTTTGGCATGTTTATATTTAGGAAGAAAGCGCATATTTAAACACAAATTGATAGCCAATTCTTGTGCACACTTATTAAATTTATTTAATTTATCACTATCTTATGAAAAAAAATATCGTCAGGCATATATCCCCGAAAGGGTAGACAGAAGTACATATGCATCCACGATTAGCCGACAATATTAGGTTCCATGATATACAGGTGGCAAATCCGCCACCATATGGGGCACAAATCCTGGGTTTCCTTACAAATTTTCCCTTCACTGTAATAGCGCTCAGAACTACTTAAGTTAGAAAAACTTATTGGTACATGCGAAGTTCGAATCTGAACTACCGAAATGGAAGACGGAAGCGCGTACCACTATTCCACCGAATACTTAATGTTATTTTAACACAAGTACAAGAAATATAACCATGAAGCTGAAAGTAATATCTTTTACACTTTTATTAACGACCAACCCTGAATATTTTATATTGCTAACTCTTTCTAAATTGGATAACATCAAACAAACCTGAGAGAGTGAGATAGCCGGCTCTATGAGGTGTTTAATATGAGACGGTTGTTAATCCTAACAATCATTGTATCATACAAGGATTGTAGTCTCCAGATCTCCTTTAGCTTCATGGATACAACACATTAAGTGCTATCAGATTAGTTTGTACTTAAATTTTCTACAGACTTTTGGTCTATATTCTGTAATGTGCAAAACCGTACAAATTATTGTGTTCTTTCTAATTTTACAGCACTGAAAATATTATGTATCTTACTTTTGACTACGTTGAAAGAAGGTAACAATAACTTAAAATAAATTTAGATAGCGTCTGGCAGAATTATTGACATTGTTTAATCAAAATTTCCAATAGGAACTAAAACACCGCTCTCCGTCCGTCTATCCAGGCTGTATCTCATAAACTGTTATAACTAGACAGTTGTAATTTCCACCTAAGATCTATTTCTGTTGCCCCTATAACAACAAATACTCAAAACTAATATATAAAGGTGCTACCATATATCAGACGTGTTTTTTTCCTATTTTATAGATACAAACAACAAAAGTCTTAATGCGTAAGTTCGACTCGCACTTTGCCGGTTATTTACGTGACACGACAATAATTAAGGATACGGCACTCCTTATAGTAAGAGACAACAAAATCGCTATTGCCTCTTACTACCAGGAGAGCTATTTTAACCATTTTTAGCCAGATATAGCCACAGTACTAGTTCTGATGCCCGGGCGTTAGTCCATATATCCTTGTTTGCCCCGCAATAATATAATAATTAACATATAACTATACTTTATCTTATTAACTCTCTGTTATAAGTAAATAGGATAAATTAACTAATTACATAATATATTTACCATAGATTTGTAGTTCCATCGCATTTCAAAATGATGATGATATTTGTCATACAATTTTAACTTGAAAAACTATAATATTTAGTTCATGAAACACATTTGGATGAGTTATGTTCAACACAATATGTTCAAATAGGCAGTGTAATTATGTGTAAGCCTTCTTGCATCAATGGGCAGTTTGTTTAACGACGAATGCTTTGTTACTGTCACTTGTATAAACAGAATGCCTAACAAACAACGCAATGTTTCTATAGATTTTCACTTTCGAAACAAAGTATGTAGATCATATACTTTTTGACAATCTCAAATTCTAATGTTGTCAGCGAAATCTTTAAAACCAGGTCTATTTAATATATCTAAGCTAGCACACAGGACATCTAAATCATGAACCAATTTTAATAAATCCGACCAACCGCTATCATTAAAGATTAACAAATATGCATTTAAATATAAATTGATGCAGTTTATGAGAAATTTTTAAGGATACTAAACCAACACAGTTTTTTATGACTTTTTTTTAGCGTGAAATAATATTCACATATGAAGTAATAAATGTGGATATAAAAGGTGAGATTATCTCTATGAACATATATTTTTAGCCGACCAAATATAGAACTGTAATCGATCACTATAAGGCATCACGTACCTACAATAATGACACATTAACAAAAATAAGAGACATAAAATGCAACACAATAAAGACACAAACACAAAAAAATACAAGACCAAAAAAAACTTGAGATAGAAAAATAATAATTCTTCAACCACTTCTTGCTAGGCTCCGAAAGGCAATTGTAGGATTAAGAGGAAGAGAACTCTAGAATTGAACACAATTAATTAATGTAAAAACGGAAATAACATTGGGAGAGAAATTCAAGTAAATGAAGGACATTAGGTACTACGGTTAGAACAAGAAAACAATATATTAAGAGTTAAGAGCGGAGAGTAGCAAAAATTAAGGACAAATAACTAGCGTCGGCGTTTGATAATTCATAACTGCCTAAGACCACCCATAACTGCTTTTTCTATTGAATGAAAAATGTTTTTTAATACACCAAATTTCACCTCTTCTTTGGTCGATGGGTACACACTTAACGCCAACGATTAATCGCAAGGCTTAACATGTTTATTTCTGACGGGAACAGACATTTGTGTGATGAATATAGACGTCTGTATTTGTGGAGATACCAAAATAATCTGATATCCATTTGAGTATTTCTAGGCATTAGTATATAATTTGCTTACTTTGGGCTTATATGAATTTGTAAGCTATATATCCACCCCATTGTTATTAAACCGAAGTTTTTGATCCCAAATTCGAGATTCTTTTGTAGAGAGAAAAGTCGACAGTCTCGTCGAGACAAAGCTATTCACAGAAATTACGCTTGTAGTTAATTAATCAAAAGTAAAATATTTCCTGGACCCGTAGACCATCATATTATTATGATTATCTTTACTATTGAGTAGCTTAGTGTAAGGCCATTATCTGCGATATTACTTTCACATGGATGAATATTAAGTTAATTTCCTGAGGCGATAATACCGGTTTGCTGTAACCTGCGCAGGCGCGTCACAAATAATATCGAAGGTCAGTTTGCATAGAATTTTGTTTACAACACACTTTTGTATGATTTTGTAATAGTGTGAAGTAATACCATACCATAACACAGAGAAGCTTCTCGATTTATTTGCCCACTTTTGTATGTCATGCTATGTATCCACCTATTGTAAATTAATTGTGATATTTATTACCTTATAGAAAATATTTTTTACCAACAAATTTCAATAAATTATATAAAGGAATAGACAGTTTTATATTCGGCCAACCATTCGTTTTTTTTAAACCTATTCTTAGTACGATAGTTTATTGTTTTTTTCCCTACGTAGAGGGTTTGCTTAGTGTTGTGAATCTTGACGTATTATAAAAACTGGAATCTTTAGGATGTTTTTATATAAATGTGATATCTTCAGAGATCTTTGAATCTAGCCAGGACAATTATCTCGGCCAAAAGGCTGACACACCAGGAGTACCCCCTGTTCCCAGTTTTGAGGGAAAAGACACGTTTTAGAACGGGAAAGGAAGAAAAGCAATATCATATTACGCGTAAAGCAAGTATAGCGATTGAGCGATGATGATTGACCATTAAACATTTTTTGGAGTTGTTGCCTCTTACCGCTTTCTAGAAAAACTAGTCAGAATAAGATAGTAGAGGTAAGGCTGCCACTTTATATTCAAGTCATAATAATTGATCAACATCGTCATAAAGTGGAAGCAGAGATATATACGATTGAAAGAAAACTGTAGTTCCATGCAAAGACAATCGCGAGTGTATACGCCGAAAAATCGTTGTTTTGCATGGTTGAGAATCACTAAAGTAATTAATATTACAATACCTGTAAAACCCAAAGTAGTAGACTTGTGAGACCATAAACAAAATGTATCAATTTAGAGTAATTAAAAATCTTCTACTAGTATACACAAAACATATCTCCACTTTCTATCAGATGTGCTGATTTTCATTTTACTAACTTTAAAATAAACTTCTATATTACAAACGCTACCAAGTAATTAATCCTCGACTTAATCTCATTAAAGCTACATGAAATTGAATTACGACGGAACCCGGTAGTGATGTTGTTTATCATCTCGATACAGTTGCCTAATGTGCATCGTTAATTGCTGACACGTATCAGCTGAGTAGGGCTGCCAACAACAAAAACAGTCGAAGAAATCTCCTTATCCTAATTTGACAAGGACGCCAATTTTTAGACAGAGGGACTAACACTTTTCCTATGCAACCCAGAAAGGAAACTAGGACAAATTTTAGATCAAATTCGCATACACGACATACGGATTTCCTCACGAAGTTTTCCTTTAACGTAAGACCACTTAGAAAATGTAATGGCTACCGAAACCCAAAAAAGACTGTGTACTTATGATATTAGAACAGGATCTTGATCGATGATCACGAGAAGATCCGGCAAAATAAATGAAGCGAGCTTGTCTTTTTAATTCAAAAATGAATCATAGTCAAGGAAATAGTAAATCCCTTCTATTCATCTCGGATATTATGCTTCACTGTTCGATCCTTTTTCCTTTATACATCGATAAATATGGAGGACTTTAAAAGTAATATAAAATAAATTAAATTTTTAAAACATTTTTTACGTATTTAATATCGGAATTATAACGAAAAATATGAATTATATACAACTGGGTCTACAAACCATCTTATCATTCTTTAAAACGTATTTAATAAACTAAAGAAGCTACAAAGTACCTATCCATCACTATATTTTAAAACCTATGTAATCAACAAGAAAAAAAAACAAGTGTTCAAATAATACTTGTGGCTATGGTTTATTGTTTTTTTCATAATATTTTTAATAAATATAGATAAAGCGATGCATCTAAGGCAACGCCACCCCTGTGAGAGTGTCACATTTGCACCTCATTAATGTCCCAAGTGACTCACGACACATGTCAATTGGCGGCGACCTTGCAATGATGAAACTTAGCCTACTTCTCATTCGTATCACCTTTAGTTTCCTTTCCTCATTTTGGTATCTATTTCGCAAGAAATGCAGTATAAATTGATCTCGTCTTTGTGCGACCAAGACCTAATTATGCAAACAAATTACCAACCTTAAGGATAATATGATATTAAAATTACAACGCAAAAGCGACCTTATTAATTCACAATAGATTTACGATTTGATTGTTTGTTTGTATTGAATAGGTTCCGAATCTACTGGACTGATTTTAAAAATTCTTTTACCATTAGAAGCTGACATTATCCCTGATGGGCATAGGTTACTTTTTGATGCGACAAAATGGGTAATGGGAAAACGGGCAGTAAAAATTATCTTTCTGTACTTTGCTATATGACATAACTTTTAAACGGCTGAACCGATTCGGTTAATAAACATTATGGATATTTCGAAAGAACTAATTTCGTCTTTTTTTCTGTAACAACGGGGCACTGTTACGATATATGTTTTGAGTCTGATGATTGTTAGAAGACTGGAGAGTGATAAGTTTTTTATTTTTTTATTCATATATCTAAATATTTTCCGCCAGACATGCCGCCTGTTACATCCTGGGACCTAAAGTCAGCTTATCGTGGGTTTATAAACGTAAATCTGTCTATCTTCTTTTTTTTATATATATGATAAGGCAACGAAAAAGCTCACGGGGTCTCCTGATGGTAATAGACAACCATGAACTATAGACACCATAGATGCGTCGCTGTCCTGTGGCCGTCCGGACCGGAACACGACAATGTCATTATGGCGGCAGGAATAGGTAAGGCGGTGATCCCTACCCGGGCAAATTGCTGCACAGCACTCTACCACCTGTGGTCATGTTGGTAATGACCCAGTGAACCTATGATCGCCTCTTACGAGCTGCCTGACAGGGAGGCAGATGGTCTACTCTTAATTTTTAATTGGTTTATGTTTTATGTGTATATTAATAGCGTAGCCGCGGGAAACATCTAGTGCTCGTGTAAACGGCGTAGTAAAATGTGAACACTCATGGTACCAACATAATCACACAGGTGTACCATTATTGCTTGTCATTATGGTTTATCGGTTTTGCCTCTGTGTGCGCTAAGTTTGTGCTAAATCTAGGCTATCGGTATGTAAGAGGCTCATGTCGTTAAAGTTATCACCACAGGTTATTACTTATTGTTCCGTTGTTACCAGGGCCGCTATTTTAAAATTAACCGAGTGATACCGATATCATTTGTGATAAATATTACTTTGAATGAAAACATTGTAGTTCTGTCTGTCAAGCGACACTTAAATAATGCCAGGCAGTGCGTAAGTTTCATAAATTCAAATTTCAGTTAATATTTCTCACTAACAGGTATGACATCCAAATCACGCGGAGGTAATTCAAAAATATCATAACAAATCGAACTCTTAACTTTTTCGAAAACAGTTATACAATGCTTTTTGATATAATGTTTAAAAACTATGTTAACTTCAATACCACACAGCAAATACAGACAAAGAATTTTAAAATAATTATTATAAATCCATGCATCAAATCTTTAACTACCCTACTAGCTAACTGTTATTCGACATTTAACACCGATGACATCAAATTGTTACTCAGTGATAATTCAAGAATAGCACCACAGATCGAACAGTTATTGTGAGTCGAAGCTATACAGTTACAAATAACGATGTTTTAACATTAAGTTGCGATCCGATTTAGGCCATGAATACGCGAGCGTTTTTTATGGAATAAGCACAAGGGTCTCGTACTGGTAAGAAGCAACCGTGGCCTATAGGCACTATAGATGTAGGTGCATCACAGTAATTTGAGGTTGGTCTGTTAGACCGTACGTGCAAGTAAGGCTACCCTACCCTCCGGACAGGAACACGATAATGTTGTTATGGCAGCCGAAAAAGGTAAGGAAGTGGACCCATGCGAGTTGCTGCACAGCACTCTACCACCAGTGGTCACGTTTTATATTCTCAAAAGGTAAGATAATCTAAAATAAGCTAAACGGTCAAAACAGACTAAAGTATATTTTGCTTTGTGCATAGGAGTAAACGATCCATACCTTAATTACATGGAATAAAATTGCAAAATAAGAACAAGCTGATTTTGTATACTCTACCACCAAGAGTCGGGTCTTGGTCAAATTTAAAAAGGTCCCACCGGAAAGCACCTTAAACAAACAAAGATCATCAAAATTTGTTCAACCGGTAAAATTTTTTGAGGTATCATACATAAAAACGCATAGTCTAACAGACAGGTAGTTTAGTGGGTTCGTTTGGACACGCGATATTATAGTTAGCACGAAATGTAGGCTATCCGCTTGTAAAAGTCTCATTAAGTTATCGGAGTTTTTCTTACTGTTATCAGATCGAAAGGTACTAAAGTTATTAAATCGATTATAATGGTAGTTGAACTTTTCGATAGAGAGCCTCGGTGGTCTAATGGTTCGCGCTTTGGACTTCCATCTCGGTAATCCAGGTTTAAACCCCGTTGCTTGAACCCAAGAGAATACCCTACAATAGAATAGAATGGAATATTTTAAGTCATATAGACCTTACAAGCGGTTCTTGTGTCGCGTCTATATAATTCTAAATTAAGCACCGGATCGGATCAACCACTCATCGGGAAGATCTGGCGAAAGAAACTCAGCGAATGTGTCTTCATTTTTAGTTTTCTAAATACATAAATTTTACATTCCACAACAATAAGAGATTGAAGGAGCAGCAATTAATCCCAATCATTTTCATCATCTACTATATATTCTGCAATATTGTAATAATCTTTTTATATGTATAATTTAGATTTAATACATATTTTGTATTTATGTAAAGGTTATATAGTCGCGACTATTATATAGTCAGGAAGTTTATTGTAAAAACGTCCACATTGGCTTGTGAAGGATTACCTATTCTATGGTAGGATTGGGCCCGCTTTCACTTATAGGTTGCAGAACTAGGTAGCAGTCGTTCTGCAAAAAAACTGGCGCTTTTGGGGTTTTTATTATTTGGTAATAGACAGGCATTTGACCACTATCTCACCTGATGTTAAGTGACGAACGACGAAGCGGCCGAAGATGGAAGATGCCTGCGTACATACAGACTATTCACTCTGGCTTATGAAGATCTATAAAGATAGCCAGGTTATATTGATCCGGGAACACAAACACAAAAATAAAAATCCTCTAGATTTGATAGTCTAGCCCGATATCATCTGATATGGAAACGGGATAAACCTAGGATAAAGAAGATATACTACGCCATTTAAAAAAGTACAGCTAACGTAATAATTCATTGACCTTTCGCTTTAGTACTATCACACGACTTTCCATCGTGAGCCAGATGTCACAACAGGTCCGTGAACAGACGAGGCTCGCGATGAAAGAAAATGAAAAATATTGCACGTTCGGTATTGTTGCACGCTCTTTATGATGCTAGGATTTTATTTAATCTTTATTTATTTCGTTTGCCTCGTAGGTCTGGCGGCGAGCGAACGCGCCTAACTCCACCGACAATCCGCGAGGATCGTATTCGATTCAGGAGTCGGCTTTTTTTTGATGAATATACTTTGTTGTATGTTACATATCAGTGCTTACTTTAATGGTTACGAGTAAATTCTGTTTCTATGATGTGCAATACAAATCAAACAAAATCGATTTTTATGTAATTCGATGTCATTTGACATAATAACAATCGATTGCGTTTTGATCGCTAATTGCTAGTTGTTACTTATGAACTGTGCGCTCCATCCAAATACAAGGAATATATCTAAACAGAAGAAATTTCATAAATTCCTATCTACTATTAGAACTCTCACCCAAACGGTATCGGGATATGATGAACCCATCGCCCGCTGGTTATATTTAAGTAATTCACTGGATAATTCTACTAATGCAGTCAGTCATAACCAGGTGGTAGTTATGTACAGCAGCTCGTTCGGATTATGATTGCTATCGTCGTATTCCGTGCCAGAGGGTAGGGTAGATGAAAATATTTGGGTAAGATCAGTAATAAGGTTTCTCTTAACTTCAGAGCCACCGGTTAGTCCGCTATCTTATGACGAAATAAAACTTGGTCACAGTGTTATTGATAAACAAACCGACTCCTGCCTCTTGCAAATTAAATCAGCATAATTAATATCCGCTGTCCAACACAAAGTGCACTTGCAGCTTGAAACAAAGAAGTTCCTCGTGTCGTTCTCACCATACCATACCATGGGAACTACCAACGCTATGTGTTTCATCTGATAAGTGTAGAAAGAACACGGACATTTTATAACTTATTTCATATGTTTTACACGATAATGAAAGATTATGTCTTTTGAATATGCTTCGATATACATAATAATTCATGCCGGTATTCATAATATACCAATGAGATTTTCTAACTTAAATACACTTACAGTGATGGAAAACATTGTTAGGAAATCCGGGTTCGTGTGTTAGTATTCGACCTAAATCTAGTATTGGGCCTGATTTTCCTTCTCAGTTGTAGAGGTTAGATGGCGGTTGCTCTGAGTAGATACTATCGTCCTGGTAATCACCTAGATTAGGTAGCCGACCCCGATATCATTTGATATATAAACGGGAAAAGTCTAAGGCGAAAAAGATACATAATCGTCAATATTGCAAACGCTCCATGTTCACATCATCTTTTATCGTGGCTCGAAAATTAATCTGAGAACAATATCAAAAAAACTTGTACAAGACTTGTATTGTTTGAATCCTAGAGTATGCTTTAATTTAGAGCGTACGCGTCACACTAATCCGTTGATGCTCTATCACTAAAACGCATAGTAAAATAAATAAAATATCCCATAAAATCCCGACGGATTTTCTGACGACAAGAGAAAACGCGGCATATAAATGTGGTAACGGTGCGTTGCCGATCTGTGATAAACCAGTTGCTTGAGTTTACCGTCTATCGTACATACCCTTGATCGAAATAAGTTAATGATCATTCTACTGACATTTAATAATTTCCTATTCTATCAATTACGATAATTTTTGACAAGTTTACTTTGTTATTATTTAAGGAATCCCTAGACGAATTACACAAATTGATCTAACCTCAAAATAAGGAAATTATATGCTTGTATTATGGGTGTTAGTCAACGATTCTTTGCATAGGAATACTTATACAAGATACAAGAAAAATTTTATTAAACACCCAAATGTCTACTGCCTTGTACTGAGCTATGTTCTTCCGAATGAGCGGGCTCTGGTGTAATACTATCAAAGCTGACATCTCATTGCGAAACGCGAGGTCGTTGGCTGTCAGTCAAAAAAAGCCTCATTGTCATCGTGACCGAAGTCAGAACGATGCGATATAATCCTCAAATACAGTTACCCTATTGTGATATGGAAATATTTGGTGTACAAAAAGTACGGAGCCCATAGTCTAAGTTTTTGTTTGGCGTATTTACTTTCGTTATATTCAATTTATCGGTAGAAGGTACAAGGAAAATTGTAGATAAATAAATATCTCCGAATAAATTAGGTACACAAATTGAACTAACCCCTAAGTAAGCAAATTATGTGTTTGTGTTATTGGTGGTGGTTAGACAACGATACCAGAATATCAATTCAATAAACATCCAGAGGCCCAAATACAGACATCTACGTTCATCACAGAAATTCCTGTCCCCGTCAGGAGATGAAGATGTTTTTTTTTATGGGATAACACAGCGGACAGGCACACGGGTCTCCTGATGGTAAGAGACATCCGTCGCCTATAGACACCATAGATAAAACCGTGTTCATCGATGTTAATGGTGAAGAGTAGGTATATGCCAAATACTCTTTTAATAAACAGCTTGTAAAACGCGAGCATCGGTTCATTGCCACTAACAATGTGGCCAATAGGAGGTAGTTTTGTATCATTTGGCCATACTGCTCGCCATTGAAATGTGCCGGTTTGGAGCTTAAGGTAGCTCATAGGTAAAAGTATTTCCAAAAAATTATCAACATTTAATTTTAAAGTTGGCAAAACTTATTACCGCCTCGTAGGCGAAACGAATATTTTCTTACCACCCAGAAATACATCTGCTTGATCTGTTGTCAGTGACCTCGTCTGTTTGATAATAAGTTCGGCTTCCCACGCTATAAAAATATTTCAGTTTCCAGATCACATTAATATATATCAGATCGCTATGATATATTAATGTGATCGCATTGAAGCAGGAGTTTAGGCGTTAGAACAAAAAACTTAAAACACATTTATAATATGGTAGTAGGCGTATCTAGTTAGTGTTGATTTTGGTCAAAATCAGGTATTTTGATTTATAAAAAGACATCTTGATTTAACAAATATACCCTTTTTATCAATGACTATGGATAAATAAAATTGAGATGTCTGTTGATGAAATTAAAATCATCGCTGTTAACCGAGTCCACATTACGTATATATACACAATTCATAGTTATATCAAAATATTTTTTAAATATTTGTCCGTGGCTAATCTTTGGAACGGCTGAACCGATTTTGACAGGACTTTTAACGACAGATAGCCTATGTAATAAGGAGTATCTTCGGCTATTTTTATTTAATTAAATTACTGAATGCGGACGCGGTCGCGGGCACAGCTAGTTACGAATACATTCATTAGAGAACTCTTTTGTAACGATTTTTCAGTTAATATTCAAAATAAGGATAAACTAATCGAATTTCACGTGTAAATCCGCCAATCATTCGCGAGACTTGGTTTTTGTTCCCAACAACCGCAGACATTTGTGTGATAAACATACCTCTCTCTGTATTTCCTAGTCTATGTGTATAATATTTTATTATATATCTTTAAATAACATTTGACAAACTTTCTACTGATTTGCTATATTGATTCTTGATCATCATTATTTCAGACTATTCTACATGGCCAACATGTCTTTATTTACCAATCACAAAAATGAACTTATTTTTGAATTATAATTATAATAGCTTCTCTCTACTGACTTGAATTACATGGTTATTCCATGATGATTCTTGGAACTAAAAAGATGTAAAACGTTAGATGACTGATTTCTTTCGAAAAACGTGCAAAAGTAAAAACGCGTGGATGAATGTGATGACTTTACAAAAACGCGATTTTTAAATGTCACGTCGCAGAGTAGCAGTACACATTGCGTCAAGACGTTGGCCCAACGTGTAGAGGGCCCATTTTAGTGTGTCCGATAACAGATAATTGGACGGAACCCCTCGTGCGCGTGTCCGACTCGCATTAGGTCGATTTTTAATAGAAAAACGCGAACGAAGACGCAGTCAACATCTAGTATATTAATACGTTTGAATACGAATAAAAAAAGTCAAAAAAACAAGTTCAAAATTGCAAACGACTGGTACATCTTACAAGTTTTGTCACAAGCACGGTTCATCGACCGGTTTGGCAGGCAGGGCCATTTAAAATGCACCGTGGGTACAACGAAATATGTTAAGTGCTTTAAGAACTTTATTTTTAAACTTCTTTAATAACACTCGTGTGGGCGAAAAACGGGACCAGTTAGTGTTTATGTGGATCAAGAGCGTCCGAATGTTAAAGAATATGAAAGAGTTTGTTTGCGGGTGACATAAGTTATCTTCTCATGCCAGTAGTAAAAAAACCTATCAAATGCGAGTCAGAATCGTGTACGAACGGTTTCGTACTACGTCTTTGAAAAAACAGCAAATTAAGTAATTTTTATACCAATAATATCACGTACATATTGTTTATTTTGAAATGGATACAAATACATATTCTAAGATCGAGCGTCTATCTACACTACACATTGCCGTTGTCGCGACCTGCGGGGTTATTGTGTATCTTTTTGACAATTATAAGATACGAACTCCGAGCCGGAGTTCTCATATATTCACTG
>DVZL01000877.1:0-20218 GCA_018236625.1 Lasaia peninsularis
CTATCACATCAGGGCCCTTGTACCTTGGCTAATCGTGGGTGTGTTCTAGTATATCTACTGGACTTACGAGTCGTGGAACGGTATAAAAATAGCCAAAAACCAATATGTTCGAAAATACGTCTCGGGTTTCTACTTATGACTGGCTTTTGTACCATTAATAGTGAGGGTTGTTATGGCTGTACCTACTAAACTACAAAACTAACGACCTCAAAAAAAAATACGGCTTAGTCTGTAAACTACGTTATATTCAACAAAAATAAATCAAACAGCGCGTTCCTGAATTACAGCCAAGTTTAGATTTCGGCTTCCCCTCTTCTACGGAACCGCCTTACGTAAACGGGATAAAAAGTAACCTATGACTTACCTCGAAATATAGGCTATACGCTAACCTTTCGAGGGTTAAGTAGTTTTAGCGTGAACAGCTGTTGGGATACAGACAGATAAACATTAAAAAAAATTAGAAATGTTTAAATTAGGCCATTTTTTTAATATCTGTTCTCTTCTTCGAATTAGCTCTTCAACAATTTTTTTTTATGATATTGGAAGGCAACAAGCAGACGGTTTTCTTGGTGGTAAGAAATACACATCACATATAGATTCCAAATGTGGGAATGGTGCGTTGCCAACCTGAGGCTGGGATGGTAAGCCCTTTGCCTGAGTAAGTTTACCGGCTACCCTGCCCTCTAAATCAGAACACGACAATGGCGAGCACTGACGCTATTGTGGCAGGAATAGGTAAGGCGGTGGTACTAATCCGGGCAAGTCGTTGCCACCCACTACCTAATCAATGTCACGGTGTTTGTGACAGTAGTCCCTGCTCTCGCCTCGTACGAGCTGCCTGGGTGGAATGCAGTTGGCCTATTCTACAACGGAACCCGTACCAACACGGGAGAAATATTTTATTATATGTATAGATTCTAATTAATAACCTGCAGTGACGCACCGTTAAGGACGTTCGTTAAAATAAGGGAAATGAAGGGTTACGTATTTCTACTTCACCCTTAGCTCAAGTCGATTTCAGTATACTTAAATTTTCTAGATCAATAGACAAATGTCATTTCAATATTTTGGATGAAAATGTTGCTTTAAAAAATTAAAATTTTGCTTACACGCTTGGGGCCTCTGTGTAGCCCGGGAGCCCTGTATCTTTGATAACTAAAGCTGATATGGTGATGGGTACGCCCATGAGTATAACTACTGCTGATTAAATATATTTACAGCGAGTGTATGTATAACGTATAATAACCGGCTATTTATTTATGTTATGCTTTAACGTGTTTCCCGACCCGGCTTCTCACGGTTACTTCGTAATTGAGATAATGACTGCAGCGCCACCTACCCGCTCCAATTCAATTTTTAAACTATCCAGGAAACCATCGAAATATCCATATAGAATTTCAACCCAATCA
Source organism: Lasaia peninsularis (assembly GCA_018236625.1). Classification (NCBI taxonomy): domain Eukaryota; kingdom Metazoa; phylum Arthropoda; class Insecta; order Lepidoptera; family Riodinidae; genus Lasaia; species Lasaia peninsularis. The sequence goes on from DVZL01000877.1 coordinate 1,410, forward strand.
GTTTAGTTATTTGGTTATCTGAAATAAATAAGTACGGAAAGATAATTCTTACTACCCGTTCTCCCATTAGGTACCCGTTTTCCAGTAGGAATGAAGCATTTTCCGGCGGCAAAAAGTAGCCTATGTTCACCAGGGATATTCAGCTTCTAATGGTAAAAGAATGTTTGAAATCGGTCCAGTAGTATCGGAGACTATTCAATACAAACAATTAAATCTTACCACTTTTTAATATTTGTATAGATGATGAATAATTTTATAACTTTTTCTGCATTTGGTGCACAAAGAGTTATTTTATTTAGGTTAAGAAGCGAAACCCTGTTACTAAGACTCCTGTCTGTCACCTGGCTGCATCTCATGAACCGTGATGGCTAGATAGATGATGTGATACAAATTCAACTGTCTAGACAGTTGAAATTTTCACAGATGATGTATTTCAGTTGCCGCTTTAACAACAAATACTAAAAACTGAATAAAATAAATATAAAAAGGAAGCCCCCATACGACAAACTTGATTTTTTGTCGTTTTTATAGATAATGGTACTGAACCCTTCGTGAGCGAGTCGAACTCGCACGTTACGAATTTATTATATTCAATGCTAGAATCACAAAAAACGAATTTACGAGAAACCACATACTATCTGAAATGATGTTCCAATATGGAGACATAAGTTTCCGCAGTTGTCACCGCTCGAAAGGTTGTCTCCAACCGGACACTCCAAACTCAATATCGTTTTAAATTCCAACCGAATTTCCACTTTCTAGTGTTAAATACTGGTATTGAGTAAAACACTGACTGTTTAGTGCTTCGAAAAGAAAGTAGAGAAGGCAAAGAACCTGACCGATTAGATGGCAAGAAATTCAAAAGAAACCTACAAATAGCAAAAATATCAATGAATTTTCAAATTAAAATAATACCTTTGTAATCTGTATAACAAATTACAAAGGTATTATTTTCGCTATAAAGAGTTTTCGCTTTAAAAAAAGAGAAAATATAAACCAAATTTAATCAGTTACGAACATATCTAATTTTTACACTATCAACCCGTAAATTATTCTAAAAGCATCATATTTTTTACTTTGACCCTCAAGTTTATTTGTTTTTTGCAATTTTGGACGCTTAAAATAATTTTGTTACTCTATTATAATATCTTATAAGCAGAGGTTATTCGAGGAAGTCGATATTTTGACGCCTGAATTTCGATTGAAAATTAGGGTGTTTTATACGATAATAAATCAAAATAGGGTGAAAATAATAGGGTACATTTTTCTATATCTTTTTGCCTACGACTTTTCCATATAACTTTTTTCCATAAGCATTGTGGTTTTGTCGGAAACCGAGAAAACCCGATTTTTAGGCTTAAACCCTCCCTTTTCAAACTCCCCGACCTTAAACCTTATACTTTTTCTTTTGTCTTTATTATATTCTCTTCCTTTTAATTCTACTATAATTTTCCTTTTATTGCCTTTTTTAAAGGCACTAGTATATATAAAACTAAAACTTACACTTAAACATGTTACTAATTTATATGAAATATTTCTTTGTAATAAAGAATGGTTGTTGCGTTATTAAGAGTGGATTTATATTTGGAGGCTTGGTCAAACTAAATTGATTTGTACTTTATAGAGAGTTTTACGTTACAACGAGTGATGTTATAAAGAGTTTAATGTAACAATTAAACACAGGCCTAAAGGACCTTTACAGTTTGTTTATTCGTATTATCCAAAGAAATCTTCAGTATAAAATCTCTTTATTGAGTTAAGCGGCATCACATCGAGGCAGCGCTGGCATTAAAACTAACTCTGAAGTGGAGGAAAAACGCTTATCCTCCGAGACGTAAGAAGGCGAACTGGCTTTAGATTAGTTTTATTTAGTTTTTACTCCACCCGGGTTTATAATATTATGGATTTTCTGCAAGAAATCCGAGTTGCCTAACTATAATTCTTTTTTGCTCCCGGATAAAAAAGACTCAATTCCATGCTGCCTCTAATGGTATTAAGTTATAACAACGTATAGCTAATGGTATTAAGTTATAACAACGTTGCCTAAGCCTACCACATATCTACATTAAGCAGTAGTTTATTACGGCGATGACAGATAGTTAATATTGGTATTGGTCTTAGTATTGTTTAAAACTTTTATGTCTTGGCCTTCCTTTTGAGTTTTGATTAAGTGTATTCAGCAGGTAGGGTTCATGATCATGATATATTATATCCGATATATTATATCCAATGACTTTTTGTGATAGGTATATATAACTATATCAATATTTTATAAATATTTTTTGGCGTTTTTCTACTCCAACGCCAATTGGTGGTACATACATACAGTAGTATTTCTACTTCGAAAATGTAAATGGCGTAAGTTCGAAACGTTCTTATGGTAGATTTTCTAAACATACCTACTGCAAGGAACAATTAAATAAATTCTAAAGGATGGCTTTTCCATGCAGAGTCCAGCTTGGATGGATTGATTACAACACACTAATTGAAGTTTGTAGTTTGAAGATGTAGGTAGTAAGAAAGTTGTTATTTGTAAATAAAGAAAAACCAAAGCCTAATCCTAAAGTGTGAATGGAAAGATTGAAAGTACGAGAAGCATCCAAGAGAGAACTAGAGTGATAAACCTTCAATTATGAACAACACATTTTGATCTCTTAGTGTAGATATGTACAGTTGTGCAAACCTTTGCAATATGCAGAGAGAATGTAGGAGAAAAAAAACCTCACTAATTACAGCCCTACTGTCGTGCTATCGTGATCCGAATAACAACATTAACTATTTCACAGACATTCTTATTACGAAAAATTTAAGATTACGTTCGCTTGAAGAGTTCACCCGTCGTCGCTTCGACTCGATATATGAACAAGAGGCGTTCCCCGAACGCATGAGTAAATAAGGGTAACGATATTTGCTTATGTGCCGCGATTGCGGGATCCCTAATTTGCAAATACATTGCATTGACTGATTTTAGGGTTCCGTACTAAAAGGATAAAAACGGGATCCTGTTACTATGACCCAGCAGTCTGTCCGTCTGTCACCAAACAGTAAGTGCCCGAAGTGACGATAGGCTTACCACCAAACACATCTTGGGCCCTAGGTGTGCTAGTCTATCCACGACTTACGAATCGTGGATATACTAACACACCTCTGTCTACCCCTTCAAGGATAATAGGTGTGAAGGTATTTTTTTATTATGTACAACTGGCCAACAAAAAGTAGTTGTTTATATTTTTATTGCTAATGAAACAAAAACCAATTCCCCCATCTACGAAATTCAAACGAATTTTAAATATTCAAACCAAAATTTCCTGTGTGAAATTTCGGTATTAGAATAAAAGATATCGCTCCGACGCAGCAGCGGCATTAAGCTACCTCTGATCCGGAACAAAGGCGATCAAGCCTCGGAATCGATACTACTTAAATTTACTTTTTAGCTTTTTCCACTTTTTACTTTTACTTTAAATCTTTTAAAAGAAAAAGACACATTGCCTAGTGGAATTTTGGTCAGACTGCCACTCGACTGATTACAGGCCTTTATTTATAGCAGAACCATTGTAATAATATCTATCATTTATTAATATTTTAATAAAAGAAGAAACCAATTTGCTGTCTGACTGATGCACCCCCGGGTAGGGCAATTTATTTATATATAAGATTATTTTTTCAGTTTGCCTGAAAATCAAAACGTTGCCTTAAATGATTGGATTTGTTCCCTATTAATATGGCGTCGGACTTGCCACCTTTCACATCATGGACCTTAATATTTTCGGCTATTCGTGGGTGCATATGAATCTCTGCCTATTTTTTCGAAGATATAGGCGTGAGGATATTTCATTTTTATATTATAAAATAATGTTCATTCACATATTCTTTACACTGATGGAATATACGTGTATTATGAAAAAAATCGCATTGAATCTGGCATAGAGACATCTATCTATATCTCGTACTTGGAAACTATAAAACTTTAGATTTCTAATGAAAATAATATTTTAATTAAGTATTTCAATTATTTTAAATACAACAAACGCCTTATTATTTTATGTTAGCAAACGTAACTGTCATAGTTCTAATTGTCGAGAATGTCGAGGAACACGTGAGTCGTGAGTCTTGCATAACCCATAAAAGCTTAACTGTAATCGTATTTCGTTGCGATAAAAATCATTTTAATTTCTCGTACATTTATTGAAACCCTTGCTACCTACTGTTTCCAACATACAATCAAACATCGAAACAGATACGTCGATTATCTTTACCAACTTTTTTATTATTATAGGTTGAGTTATAATGCACTACGCAGTGAGCCGTCAGCAATTTAATTTTTAACCGTAACAATTAGTACCCTAAAATTGTTTTACACACATGCGTGTAATATTCTGTAAGTATTTTTTCCATGATGAACATTTACATTTCGATAGGCAATTAGGTTCACATATTCTGGGATAAGATATTCTAATGTTAGTTATCTTTAGAAGCTGATGTTTTAAATTGTAAATTGTAAGTAACTAACTATATCTTTAAGGTAAGTTTTGTAAGTTTTACCAAACAGTTTCCGTTAATCCAATATATAGAACTTTCGAAGTGAAATTTTGGTATTTTTTAAAAGATATCGCTCCGATGTCGTTTAAAGAAGCAGCATTGATGGTATTTTGATCCGGAACGAAGTCGATCAGCTTTGGAAACAATACAACTTGGATTTACTCTAATTTTGTTTTTCATTCCATGAGGCAGGAAACAGTATTAGCTGTGGATTTCCTTCAGACTATTACGTAGTACATTATTCTGATTGTTTAGCCTAGCTCGGGATTTAAATGTATCACAAGAAATGAGAAGGTTTTCGATTCCTCCACAGAATTCCGTCATCAGATATTTTGTCAGAGTTTTAAACTAAAACTTTTAATTTAAATTTTGTTGGTTTTTGTTTTTTTTTTATAATTACGTTCTAATCAGGAAAAAACATGAATTCTTCTACTGATATAAGCTGCACTGGACAATAAAAATGGAAGCTAAAGCAGCAGTTAACAACATTTTTCCTGAAACTCCGAGATTATTCTTAATATACTTTTTCTTGTAATGCCGATTTTTTTCTACTTACCTCACAATCGAGATGTAAAGCAGAGTAGTTAGCTCGGGTGTAAGCATCAATTACACCCTCTACCTATAGACGCCCTCGCTGCGCTCGTGCGTCTAAATATCTCGGGCTGCAATTGATGGCTTACAGCCCTTGGCCACTAATCTACTATTGTTAGCCAGTAGGCATTTAAGTCGAAAAAAGCAAAAGTAATTTTTTGTTTTGTGCCAGTTTATCCTCCTAAAAACATTTTGTAGAATTATTAACTAACTATAATAATAAGTTTAGACGACCAAATACTCATACAACAAATGTTTTGAATGCAATTATTATACAAGAAAAATAAATGGATTTATTATCTTCAAAACGGGACTATATTGTAACAACCTTTATTTGTGAGTGTACGATCGAAGGCTGAATAACAAATCCAAGGACTTAGCCTAATCACCGGCAATGAGCGTTATCTACTCGTATTTCATTACTAATTTATGTAAAAACTTTTCCGATGAAACGTATTGATTATGTCAACTCAGTATTTTCTTAAACCCTCTGGCACACTAATCGACCTTTATTTTCTACATATCTTCACGCCAAGTTTAAGTGTAAGTTGTGAGGTAAGCAGAGTATCGAGTGCTAAGTGTCACAATGCCTGCGTTCTTGCCTCTTCTTACTTACATCTTCCACATGTTTCTTATTTAAGCCAAATAAGCAGACAGACTTACCGACGCGGACGGTAACACCAATAGACAACCAAAGATGCATCAGTTTACCAACTCTTATAATGAAGGAAACGACCATTTTTATCATGTGTTAAAGAACGACAAAACGTACATTAAGCTTTTAATATTTAGTTGAAAGTAACTATTCCTAATTTTCAACAAATCCATTTGCTTTCAAACACTTTCTACATTTTCCTTTCAACACTATTAAACAGGACATTATTGGAAACTTAGCTTAGTTAAAATCATTCATACTCGTCTATATATAAACACTGTGACAGAAACTAATTAAAGTAGTTAGACTTTGAGTACAAAACCTATTTTAAATCAGGTTTCTTTTTAGAAATTGATTTCGATTTATAGCTTTATTACCATCACTAAATATAGCTGAAAGAGTTGCCAGAAATTCACATGTAAAGTTTTACATGTAAATGTTTAATTACTACAATTAAAATAAATTTTATTCATCCGTCAGTCCAACGACTGAACTATTTATTAACTTTTAAACATGGAATAAAACTTTTCGAGAAACAATTAAAATTGAATCCAGTTTTTAAAGGACCCGATATTTCATTTGTGTATGAAATCACTCGAACCCATATCTGGAATAAAGCCCGTTCCCTATAATAAAATGAATTTATAGAGATAGAAGAGGAATGTGAGATTGCATTTTAATTTGTCTCTTCATTTGTTCTAATTGTTTACCTGTTATTCAATTCTTAATTTCGCGTTCACTTTGACTGGTAGATACAGTCAACCTCATATTTTTTTAATTTTTACTTATAGTATGACAATTCGTCTGCTTATATATCATCTAAACATATAAATAAAATTGGAGTGTGTGTATCTAATATTAAAATAAACGATTTTAAAAAATGCAAATGTATGTTTACAAGGTACACCAAAAAAGTATTTTTTTAGAATTTTTGTCTATAGTCAGTCTGTTTGTTTGTCTATCATTCTATTTGTTTGTACCCGCTAATCTCTAAAACAGCTGGACCGATTTTTACAGGACTTTTACTGGCAGACAGCTAATGTAATAAGGGAATACTTAGGCTATTTTCATTTTAGAAATGTATAAAATAAATTAATGAAATAAAAACGTAGTAAGTAAACGTAAACGTACATAGCGAGTTCTAAAATATAATCCAATGCTCGCCTAATATAAGTTGCTTAGTACGTAAGCAATGGATTTGTTTAGCGAAAAAATTATATCAAGTGTGGTCTACTCCAACCGTTATATTTTGCCCAACTATCACATGACAGCTGAGTATTCCAACTTATAGTAAGCTACGAAACGGTCCTGAATTTAGCTTATAATTTCAAACTACTTCACTTACAAATAATCTATTACATTTACATTTTAATGATTTCGTTTTTTTCAACTAGAACGTTGTCGAGGTTTTATTTTTGGTAAAAAATATATGTGTAACAGAAGACCTCACTCTGTCATAACTTTAATAATATTATTTAAAAATATATTTTCACTATTTTGAGAAATGGTTTACAAAATAATCACAAATTATTTGTTTGTAAATCATTAAGATTAAATAATAATAAGAAAAGAATAAAAGTAGGTGTGTTTAAACTAATATACGGGAGCTTATTAGCAGTCAATGTTATAGTAAACATTATTACTTAAAGTAAACAAATCATTCCTATTACTTATTAATAACTAAAATTTAGCCATATAACAAACCATTGTTTACGACTTCTCTCATATAAAAATACCTTATATGGCTTCTTATATTGTTTATTTTAATTAAAGTTACCTCCACTATTATTAAACCGATTTTGATAGCATGCGGCCAATGTTTTTAAGCGACCTGTAACTTATAAAAGAGTAAAGATTTTCAATACTAAAAGTTTTATGACATCTAGGCCGTTATTATAATATTACGCTGACTGTACATCCTTGGCAATTTCCTTTATTGACTTTTACATCATCGAAATAGAAGGAAGTATTTTTCCGGGAAGAATATGACAGTAATAAGTAACTCGAATTGGAAGGGAAATTAAAAAATAATGTAAAAGAAGTTTATCACCCTAAACAGGGACAAAGCGGGCCTTTACTACTAAAACTTGTCGCGACTGTCACCGTGGCTACGGACAGCAAGTCTGTTTGGTATAAGTCGCCGTTTCTTCATCATACAAGAGGCAATAGTGATTTAGTTATTGTCCAAAAAATAACGTGTAATCTTTATTGCTGAAGAAATCCACATAAATATTTTTGCCAATATTCCAGTTTTTATTAATAAAATTAATTCTTTTAAAGTAGTAAATATAATTAATTTTATTAATAAAAACTTGAATATTTGCAAAAATATTTATGTCGGTATATTTCTTCAGCAATAAAGATTACGCGTTATTTTTTTCGGCCATATCTAAATCACATGCATATTCCCTATTAGCGAAGTAATCATACAGATGAATTGAAAACTTATATTTTTAACCCTTGACAATGAATGACATTCCATGAGCTTACGTATTATCTAAGGGCATCGACGTAATAAAAGATTATTACGTCCATGTCTAAGGGTGATGTCAAAATACTCCAAAACCGGCTTGTTGGCGAGTAATGGAGTATCTAGGGATTCGTGACACTTTGCACTCGATACTCTCTGCCTACCTCACAAGGTACCGGGCGAATACTGTACCTGAAGATGTGTACGTAACAAATAATTAGATTCAATTCAAAATGTTCTTGAATTGAATCTGACGTCTTACCATTTTAATGCGTCGTTCAAGTATAAAAGCTGGCATGTAAACCAGCGGCCATTTTAGATATTGCTCTTTGAACCTTGGATTAGCAATTAGGTTTGTGCTAACAGGATTAGCTCAGTGTGTCGTCGTCTATCTTGTTAGATACGTATGTCGAGTAGTGCCAATGTACTTACTATGTTATGCAGTTCTTTGACTCTTATTGATATTTTCCGCAATTTAATAAATGGTCAGGAAAAATATTTTCTGCCGAATATGTGTGTTAAAAGTTGTTACAAATATTTAAGGATACCAACATATTCTGCCACGATGTTGTGTGCAAATATTTTAAAACATCATTTATATTTATTTATTTATTAAACTATACCATAACGTGAAATCTTTTCGTAACAAGGTATTACACTTATCTATATATATCTATATAAAGTCGGGTTTGTTACAACAACTTATAACTCAAGATCTGCTGGACCAATTTTCATGGTTTTTGATATGTTGGATTTGTTTTCGCCCCGAATAGCAGAATAGATCTTGAAATGAAAGAATGAAAACTAGATGAATAAATAATTATGAAAAATGAATTATTTAGTACATGTCAAAAATTTGATGTCCATCCTGTCAAATACTGTAAGTGTAAATTCTTAACCAGTTGTTTCGATGAACTTTGTACCGCCCGTCCCGCCCACTAGAGTATGGAAAATAGATGTTGACCGATTCACAAACCTACCCGATATACACACAAAATTTCATAAGAACGAGACGAGAGGATAAAAAATACCTTATTTCCGTCTTCTGGTTCTAAGCTGCCATCTCCCTACCAATTTTTAGCCAAATAGTGCAACTGACGCCAATTTCTTTTATATAGGTATAGTCCCTAGATGACCGAGGTTTGCTCGGTGTTTGGTTGGTAGATAACATTTTTTTTAAATAAAATTGTATTTGACACAATTTACTTTGTTTTTCTTGTTTCTGTAGACCCTTCAGGAATAGTTTTCTCACAAGAAGGATCTCAAAAAAAAAAGAATCGACCGGACTGGGTTTCGAACCCGGGAATCTGCGTATTAAGGCACCCGATTTCCCAACTGAAATTTAGCTTTGTATTGTAATGATAAAGATTTTTATTCCACAAAAACACGATTAATAGGAAAAACCTGAAAATAAAACCGAGCTAAATCGATTTATCGCCCCCGAAACCCGCTATATACGAAATTTCAAGAAAATCGTTCTATAAATCAATATTTTCTTGATATATAATTGCTTGTTTAAAAGTATTACATGTATGAAATTTAGACCAAGAATTGAGGCCTTGCGGTTGTAGTTGTAGAAAATTACAAGTCTTGAAGCAAGAAATGCCAAAGGTAATGAGATAGGCCGAACCTAATTCTTGGTCTAATTTTGCTAATTTTTGTTTTAGTGCAGCTGAGTTGAAATCAATCAAAATAGTTAATTAATAAAGTCGCACACTTTAATTTATGTTGGCATTTGGTAATCTTTTGAATGTTTATTTCATTGTATGTATGTTCGCTATATTTCATACAATTATTATTAATCAATTTAAAACATACATAGTACCTGGATGACCGAGCTTAGCTCGGTGTTTTGTTAGTAGGTGCAACACTTTTTTTTTTAGAATTGTATTTGACATAATTTACAATGTTTTTCTTGTTTCTTTAGGGCTTCCAGGAACACTTTTTCTTACAAAAAGTTCCTTCATTTCTCAAAAAAACAGAAAAAATAAAATTAACAATCGGAATGAGATTTGAACGAGCAATTCTTGTATGTATATATATACATACAAGAATAGCTCTTATATACATACAAGAATTCTTGTATGTATATATATACATACAAGAATTGCTCGTTTAAAGGTATTAGATTAGATAGATAGAACGATAGATTAGATATTTAAGCATTCAGAATTAGTATTAGTGTGCAGTATTGATTAGTGGGTTTCTGTTTTTTTCTACGTAATTAATACTTGTAATACATTTACGTTTTAGGATTCCGTACCCAAAGGGTAAAAATGGAACCCTATTACTAACACTCCGCTGTCCGTCTGTCCGTCTGTTTCTACGTCTATCTATCACCAGGCTGTATCTCAAGACAGTTGAAATTCTCACAGATGATATTTTTTTATTGTTGTTAGACCTCAAATACTAAAATCAGAATAAAACAAAAATATAAAGGTTACTCCTATACAACCAACTTAATTTTTTGCCGTGTTTATAGATAATGGGTCAGAACCCTTCGTGCGCGAGTCAGACTAGCACTTGGACGGTTTTTCTATTTCATTATCGCCTTCTTGGTCAAGCGTATTCGGTGTCCGACTTTGACAGGTTCGGTTCCCAGGTAGGGTAGTGTTCTTATGAGTTTTCCTGTTTATCCGAAAAACGATATAGCCTTTGATTTGGTTTGTTCCCGACATGGCGAAGAACTTGCCATCTGTCATATCATGGGACCTAATTCCGTCGGCTAATTGTGGGTGACTTTATTTTTTTTATTGTTAAAAGGCAAATAAGAATCAATATAAAAAGTTGCAAAAAATGAAATAAAAAGTTATGGACGTCAAAAAGGAAAATTGAATTATGTTCTATGGATTTTCTTAAAATTTGTTTTACTTGTAGTTTGTAGGTAAGTACTACGAGAAAATGGAATAAATCTGTGGTGTAACGGTACGGCTGTCGCCTGTTAAGACAGTTAGACGTAAGTGGCGATAGGCTGCAACCTATCACATCAGAGCCGTAATACCTTAGCTAATCGTGAGTGATCTAGTATGTCTACTGAACTAATGAGTAGTTGATATACTAGCACACCCTTAGGGGATAATAGGCTGGAGGTACTCTCTCTCTCTCTCTCTCTCACTAATAATCACTTAAGCCGAATTTCCATCACGCAAAATCATGCCTCCGTCGGGAATCGAGTCCGAGCCTTGTAGAGGAGGTAGTGGCTTTAGGTGTACGCTCAACTCTGGACCGATGGGGCGAAATTTCATAAAATAATTAAACATCCGCTTCATTGCATAAAACAAAGTCGCTTTCTCTGTTCCTATATGTATGTATGCTTTAATATTTAAAACTACGCAACAGATTTTGTTGCGGTTGTCTTAAATATATAGAATGATTCAAGAGGAAGGTTGTATAGTGTGCCTGTGCGAAACCACGTGTATCACATAAAAGTACATAATGTACTCTAAATTAATAAAACATTAAATACCTATCCCGATCGTTTCACAGCTTATATATTAATTTACGATGGTATTAACATATCACAGTGGACCATTTTATACTCGTAGTTTGTCATGACGTCACCCGTAACCTCACAAATAACCGGACATAGCGTGGAGAATTTATATCTAGACTTCATTCATATTTTACATCACGTTCATTAACAAATGTAATGTAAAATAGTTTTGATAGTGTAAATTCATATTTTCATTTAAATAATGTTTATATTGTAATTTTATCTATTTTTGATGCACAATAAAGAATTATCGAGCGTAGTCAGTCACTTTGAGGCACGAGGTTTTCGACTTTCGACGTCGTCTCAAATTTTTTTTAATTTTTTTTTTTCATGAAAATTTGTCTCTACCCCAAATAGCAGAATAAAATAATAAAAACTTGACGAATAAATAATAATGAAAAATGTTATGCTATAAATAAAAATGAATAAGTAATAATGAAAAAACGTTTTTTGTCCATCCTGTCAAATACTAATGATTAGTAATGATTGACATTTTATGCATTGTCTGTAATTTTTTTTAATCAATTAAAAAGATTGAAAAGTTCATTGAGCAGTTAGATAGAAGTTCCTCAAATATTTATGTGTCCGAATAGAAATAATGACGAATGTTTAACATTTAAGCGTGCGTTTAGAAATTTATTTTGTGTAAATTAAAGTTTCTATTTCCGAAAACAATTTTTAAGATTTATTTTATAGGTTATCGAAAAATTAATTTTCTATTTTTTAAAATTTTTATTCTCTTTCTGTACGTATTAATCATCATTATAAAATACTTTTACATATCTATTTATATTGATATTAATTTTGTATCATTGTGTTATATTCATCAAAGCCTAAATTAGTTCAGCTAAAAGGTAACACGACATGCAGTGACTGTTGGGCGGTACGAAGTTCGTCGGGTCAGTTAGTTTAGAAGAACCGCTTGTTAGATATATAATATGAAATATTATATTTTCTATTCTATTCTATTCTACCGTACTGTGCTGTAGTCTACTTAATTCAACTATATTCTATTATAGTCTATTTCTGATTAGTCGAGCACGGCAGGCGGCAGCTGAGCAGTACACTGAACACACGTTACAGTGACTTCAAGAGCTTCACGGTCCCAATGTAGATATTGAATGGTTTAACATTACATGATTGTCCCGCAGCGCAACGTTGTTAGCCCCGGCGGCCGAGGACTCGGAGTATTGCGTGTCGAAGGCGTTCATTATCATCGTGCTGTGGCTCCTGCTGCCTTTGTTGTAAGCAATCAATTATTTTTATGACTCTTTGTTAACATTGTCGTATGATAATACTTCCCGAGTTTGTTACGTTGATGGGCTATTGAATTTCGGACCTTTTGAGGCGATGATTTATTGATATTTTCAACTTGATGTACACACACCTACTAAGTATTTGTTTTGGATAGAGGCCGATACGTCATATTTTAGTACGAGTATTGGGTTTATTTACCTAGGTATGAGGGGCTGCGTATTACTACTGATAGTATCTCGTGTCATGTTATTTTTCTTTCTTATGACACTGCCGGCAGTGTAATAAACTCACATGTTCAGTGACCCTACTTATAGCTCAGTAGTATCACAGGAAATATAATCACTATCGGGCTTTTGAATCTGATTATTGCCTAAAACTTTCATAAGTTTTTATTGAACTAGCAACGTATTTAACTTGTATTGTAAAGTCGCAACAGCCAGATGGCGTTTTATGCACTCTTACATAATAAATAATAATAAATATTACAGGACAAATGACACAAATTGATCTAACCCCAAAGTAAGCAAATTATATGCTTGTGTTATGGGTGTTACACAGCGATACTAATACATAGAAATACTTAAATAAATACTAGGATAAATTTAATAAACACCCAGACCCGGAAATACAGACATCTATGTTCATCACACAAATGCTTGTCCCCGTCGGGAATCGAAACCGAGCCTCGCGGTTAGTCGATGCGGTTAGGCGTGTACGCTAGCCACTCGGCCAACGAGGCGGTCAGATAAAACGAGGACAATGAGGGGATAAAAATGAAATCATATTCACACAAACTTAACACACACAAGCATTCACTTCAAGATAAAATACACTTACAGAAACACATACCTATACAAATCGTTTTTTGCAAAATTGTCCTTCATTTTTTATTCTCAAAGACCGGTTTTATTTCACTATTACAAAATATGAGGAAACTCCGGCAGCTATATTAAAATTTATTATTTTTAATTGTTATTCTTATATAATGTATTACTTCATATTAAGACATCAAACAAATCTTTTATATTAACTCTAAGATACCCCCTTCTACAACGAAATAAACTTATTTTAATGGTTATTGTATTTCGGTTTTCTAAAGAGATAAGTAAGTAGGTAGATATTTTCGCCTCATCGAAATCGATTGCATTGTCATTTTTTTATTATAACAAAAAAAATGTTACAATCAATAAATAGTGTCGTAGATTTCCGGCCTATACGCCTAAGGTATATAAAATACTTAGTTATAAGAGGTTCCTTGCTGTTTTTGCTTTTGAAATTACTTTCAACATCAAATCCTCCAAAGTCAAAAACTTTAGCGTTCAAACTGCCCCAATTTTGTGACGATTTCGTTACATTATTAGGCTAATATTCTTACCGGTCTGCTGACGCGATGTGATTCAAGAATCCATTTGAATACGCTTTAACTACACGACACTAAGATAATCTACTAACGCATAAATACTAATAATAAACAGTCATTTTATAGCCACGAGGAAAACACAAAACAAAAATACCTTCGGAATAAATTTCACTGTAGAAGTAATAAAATCACTTTTTATATAAAAGCGTTCAAACATAAGAACTTTCCAACATTAATAGATAAAAAAAAATTGATTATGAAAATTATATTTTGATAGTTTTATTGGATAGGAACATTTGATTATAATTATATTTATTTATTTAATACTTTAGTTTGCACACAACTAGTAACAAACTTGTATTGTTTTAAAACTTGTATGAAATATATTTTCGATTCGAACCATATTTTATTTACATTACCGTGGTATTAACACTCAATGAGTTCACTCAGCACAGGAGAGTATTTAACTTTATAAATATTTGATTGTAAAACGATAAATATGATATACTGTGTACAAAACATAAGTACCTATAAAAATGCAATGAGTTTTAAGCAATATGCGACGCGTGGTCCGCAACATGACACGCCGGTCACGTGTTGCTGACACTGATGTTACCAAAAGGAGACTAATATTAGGAAGAACAGTGAATGGAAAAAGCGTAAAACGAGTAGATTCAACAGACGGTTGAGTCTTGTGTAGTTGAAATGCTTTAGATGCACCCGTTAACCAAATACCTATGGATAGCCAGGTACAATAGGAAAATAAATTTTGGGGAAGGGTGTCAGATAAATTAGATATTGTGATTACACTCTTGACAAAAATCTGTCCCCAAGTCCATGTCGGTCTTATACTTGCATTAAATCAGATGTTCTGCAAATACTCTCAGATGTACGTACGTCAGTACGAGTCATATAATTACTATGTTTACATATTTTTTTTATGATACGGACTAACTTGTTATTTATACGGAGGGGATTTTCTACAACGCCAACACTGGGGGCTATCTCCCGGGAGATCGAAGCTTGACCCGGTGTTGCGTTCTGGTTAACGGGAGGATATGTTTACATGCTTGACCAACTGAATATGTGGACTAATCAATAAATACGCTACTCCATTTCTCTTTTTCGGTGGTCCCATTAAACTATTAACAATAACATACACACATAATACTATGTCAATTTTAAAAATTAGATCCTAATAATAGGTAAATATATTTAGAAACGACGCAAATAACACGTGGTGTTCGCAAGTCAGAACATTACTATCACCACACTAACCTATACAATTTCTTAAATGTAGCCATTAATTTTATTAAGCGCTTCTCATTACTTCAGTGCATATTTTAGTCAAAACACATTAAAAAATTTCATGTTCTTATTTATATAGTGTTCATTGACTTATAAAATAGCAGTAATAATTTAAATTACTTCATAAACTAATAATTTGAGACATAACAGGTCAGAAATCGTTAATCGGAATAGATGTTACAGGGATATAATAACACCTGAACCTATGAACCTAACCCCTGAATAACACATCTCTCATCAGATGAAGAAAATAAAGACAAACATATGTTTCACGATTTTTAATTTATACATTTTTTTTAAATTTCCATCGCCTAAACATTATTGTTTTCACGTAATGTGATTATTTACCAATGTCTGCAGTTTAATAAATATGTTTGTTGCCTCAGCTAAACCTTTAAAACATAAACCGCGTACTCAGGAAATAAACTCCATATAATATTTTACTACAGGCAAATAATTTAAGCGGGGACTAATACCGCTGATTACACACAGTACATTTTAGTAAAAATATTCATTATTAAAAATAATACTTTTCTGTATTTATTAAAAATATTTTAGTCCTTACCTATTTCTCTATTGTACGGGAAATTACTTCATATAATTCTTTCAACCCTAGCATAATTAGATTCATTTTTGGAAACATCAGGCTCAAAAAAAACTATTTGTGCTAGGTTCATTTGTATAAAGGTTTAACAACCATATTACACGCTGGACAAATTACTTCGGATGCTGGATTATGTTATCTGTGGCGGCGGTGTTATACTAACCGTGGCGGCGACTTCCGTTGTTTGAGATTTTTTTATTTTATTTTTAAAATTTTTAAAATAAAAATAAAAAAAAACTACCCCAAGTCGCTGGCGTACAACTGATGTAATAAAGAAAGAAAGAAATTCACTGGCATACATCAGCTGTATGCCAGTGAACGTCCCATCAAAATCGGTCCAGACGTTTCAGATTTTTTTAAAATACTATTTTGGTATATTATGTAACTTGTAAACATAGATATGGATTTAGCAAAAAGCAGTTATTTTAATATTACATACTGACACTCCAATTTTATTTATTTGTATAGATTAGTTTTTATTTGTTAAAGACGTTGTTCGGTTGATGATTTTTCTTAAAGTGAAATAACTTACAGTAGGATACTGCAATAAATCTTACTGGTTAATACAACTGCCTAGCCTATTCCTACCAACTTCTATGCTTACCATTAACAACTTAGGTGTAATTTTTTTTATCATCGCAGAATCTATGTGCTTGTTTCCCTATCCTATTATCCTATCCTATGTAAAAAAAATACAGCAACCGAAGAATAAAAATTCGTTTAAATGTAAAAACATTTAAAAATAAAATATAATTTTTATATTATATCAATATCAACATAGCTTTATTTTAGACCTACTGAGAGTAAGCGGTGAAAAGCTACGACCAAAATAAATCAATGACTTTAAAGAAAAAATCACTAAATCATTTGGCGAATTCATTACAAATAGAAATATGTAGATACTTACTGTAGTACCATAAAAAGAATTTAACTACAATTTTAGCCATTTGTAAGATTCAAATTACTACAACTTTACTTCGAATACTTTATTTTAGTCCAAGTCTATTTGTTTCTTACGAGGAAACATCCAAAATCTTCAGATTCATATTTAATTATAATACACACAAGTTCTCTTCCGAGATTGAATCTTATCTATTTATATAACAACTATATAAACATGTCAAAAACTAACTTATTTATACAATATTTTAAATGGTTGCTTATAAATTGGCAGGCAGGTAAAGGCACAGGGAAGTTCTTAATCTACTTTCAAAGCTTGAGCAATACTAAAGTTGAGTTCGGGAAGCATAAGCCATAGGCTGAAGTTAAAGTGGATGAGTCAAAACATTTCTATGTACAAAGTAGAAAAAATAAGGCTTATAAATTAAAAAAACTACGAACTAACACTTCAGTTTTTTTTTAATATTACGATTTACAAATAACTAATTATAATGTGTACAATTATTGAATGGTATAATATTACTTTCACATATCGAGATTTAAAAGAGATCGTTCAAAGTTATGTTACTTTAATTAAATATTTTGGTGTTTAATGGATTACGTTAGTTTGTTTCTTAAATTATTATATATGGTTAAAATAAGTGCTCGAGTCAGTCATAAAGTCACATGTATCAAATAAAATTTAAATCTAGTAAGTTATTTTATCAATGAGAACTAGAGCTTCGTACACATAAGTGAATCTGACAAGTACGTTTGACTGAAACTACGCAATAATGAAAGTTAATGCTATATAATAATGCGTAAAATACATAAAATATTTTGACTAAAACCACATCTACTTTAATCTTTCTTCCATAGACATGTCTAATATTAACTTTATATCGTTCTAATCTCTTAATGAATGGATTTTATTCATTTTGACATAGAGGTATAATTTTATATGTGAGGTTGCATGGAAGACTAAAACACATACATTGTACATAGATTGGACGGTACAAATACAACTGTAACATGGAAAAATATACTTCGTCATACAATTGCACTAATCTACTAAAATTTGATATTCTTTTAAAGCTATGCGATTCAACTAATATAAATTGTAGACACCTTTGATTGTAAAAGTACCTGCTGGTTAAAATGTTCCTATGTTCATTAGGAGACCGTGTGGTGTATCTGCAAGTTATACAAACATATTTAATGGTTAAAATAAATTCCATAATACTAATTTACATTGCGATAATTTTATGCAGTACTAGCGACCCGCCCCGGCTTTGCACGGGTAAACTATACATGTTATATACATAAAAACCTTCCTCTTGAATCACTTCATCTATTAAAAAAGCCGCATCAAAATCCGTTGCTTAGTTTTAAAGATTTAAGCATACAAAGAAAGTAAGTAAAGAAAGTTAATTTGTTTTATAATATGTAGTGATAAAGTAAGGTTATAATAAAAAAATGTACATATAATACAAGTATATAATTGTACGTTTACTAGTGTATATGCGTGTGCGTACGTGCAAATGTGTATGTGTGGGAGCGAGCATGTCAGTATTAGAGATAGAGATGGCAATAACGGCTATTTACCAATAATGAATTATACTGTTGTGCTATTTTTCAATAACAGTTGTCAGA
>DVZL01000878.1:0-20215 GCA_018236625.1 Lasaia peninsularis
ATTCCCTCGCAAATTTCGAAAACGCAACACCATGACGTGACGTCACGGTCCAACGTCAATAATTGATATCCTTCATTTGGCATCTTTGTGCATACTATGAAAATTATCGCATACAGGGATAATACAATAATTATAATTTATATAGTGAAATTAATTAAGTGAAATGTTATAACACTTCACTTAATTTCACTTAGTTGACAAATTATTATTGTTCTCACTTCTCAGTGGATGGTGACGTCACAAATATGGCGGTTCGAAAATATTGATAGTTTCGATAAATTTTTTTTAGCTTCATTATCACTATTTTGCAAGTGTTATATTTTTTTAGTTATATAATTACTTGAAGTATTGTTAACAAAAAAAACATACATAATATTCCTTATTTATCTGCATTAAAACGAAGAGTAAATAGATTTCTTTTGGTATAGTAGATTGCCATCTTTGACCCCAGCAAAAAAAATCTGTAACCAGTGCCATAAAACAAACTACGTGGTGGTTTTGTAGATTGATATTAAGTACTATCCCACTTATTCCTGCCATAATATTAGTTCAGCTCTAATATTTGAACGGCCGCAAGATCGTTGATGTCTTTTCTTTAACGTTTGTCCATATTTCGTCAAATAAAATATTAGCCCAGATCTTTCGTAACATATCGATTATAGTACGCACTTCAGACTTCCATTTCAGTAGTCCAGGTTCAAACCACTCCATGTACCAATGAGTTCTTATAACGTAAGTATAATTTTGATTTTTGCTCTGATGGTAAAGGAAAACATTGTGAGGGGACCCGCGATTTGTTCCCGATATGGCGACGGCCTTGCCACCTGTCATATCAAGGAACCTCTGCCTACCCTTTCGAGGAAATAGGCGAGATGATATTTTTTTATTTAAATATATATAAATTTATTGTGTTATATCACAATGGCGACAAGTTTTAGTGTCATTTTAAGTCGTAAGTATGTTGTAGAGTCCATCGTAAGTTCAAAACTAAAACTAAAACTAGAAAAATCCGTCAAGTGCGACTCGGACCCACGCACGAAGAGTTCTGTATCATTATTATTCCGTATCATTGTTTGCCGTTTTTATTAATATGCCGTTTATTTTTATTTTTTATGTTATGCCGCTTTTATATTTTATAGATTAATAGTATGGAACCCTTCGTGCGCAAGTCCGCCTCGCATTTGGTCCTTTTTTTCTTGTAGCGGCAACAAAAATGCGTTATCTGTGAAAATTCAACTTTTTAGCTATTATGGCTTATGAGGTAGGCAGCGAAGTCTTAGTAATAGAGTTTCTTTTTTACCCTTAATAATATAAATATATAGGCTTAAAGGCTTTTCTCTCATTTTTTTATAAAATGAAAAGGCAGACCAAGCTTATGATAATATATTGTTAAGTCTCTAGCCTAATTCAATTACCATTTACCACACTTTTCAAGATAAACACGACAGTAGCAAGCACTGACTTTATGGTTGAATCAGGAGTGATTACTGGAACTCTGGTGAATGTAGCAAATAAGTTAATAATAAAAACAACGATTTAATGTAAAAATATTTTAATGGAAATTCCAATTTAGACTTATAGAATAATATAAATATTCTCATAATTTAATATACTCATGGACGGTTTCGAACATCACAATATACATACACAGTGTAAGTATATTAATTGTAAAAATCTACATATCTTTATGTAGTCTTCAAATATATTATATTTACAAATATAAGTTACTATATACAAAAAAGTTTTAAGTGTGCCGTGTTACAAGTACATAACAAATATCAATTAAGTTTAGTTACTGAAAAGGCTTGAAAAATATTATGTAAAAATACATAATAACTTTATATATCGAAGTATATAGGACATTTTGCCTTGTATCAGTGATTTAACTCTTATAAAATTCTTGGTTTAAAATCCTATAAATACACTTATACTATACAGTCTATAAACGTGCGATATTTACATGATAAGTTTTAAAATACTTAACAAGACTGTTTGTACAGTAAAAGTTTCATCTATCTCTATCTCTTTTATGATATGTATAAGAAAGTACATATCAAAAATGTTTTCCCTTGTTTTTGATGTTATGATGAGACAGATATATTATATTAAAATCATATACTACGGGTCATATATATGAATAGCTTATAAACAGCGGACGATCAAGCCGCTACCAACAACACCTCAATTGAAAAATTATGCTATGTAGTTTCGAAGTCATATAACACAGATACAAACATACATATAAACCGGTCAAAATCATAACCATAGTCAGGTAAAAATAAATACTATTTCTGTTAATACACAACAGTTTCAAAACTAAAATCACTGTTCTATATTTAATACAAAACTCTTGTTAAATACTCTTCAGAAAGATAGTTTAGTTTTCGTAATCGCGTCTAAAATTTTAGCGTCATAATTTTTTAATTTAGATTTCTATTTAGATCAGAATCTCACACTTATCATAACTGTGAGATTCTAAATTTTAAAAATAGAAATCGTAAAAAGTATTCGCACATGACTTAATTTTGTGAATATTTCAAATGAGAGATTAATTTAATATATTTATATTTGCGTTCAAATATCGTATTCCAAAAATTCTACATATTGCTGCTTTTATTATTGTAATAATATTAATTAAACCCTCTTGATCTATTGAAAGCACAAGGTACTTACTATTAAATTTGAAATATCTAAGTAAACTCATCAAAAAATTCACAGATCATTAAAAATAAAACGAGTATGAAACGACTCTACTATAGGTTCTTTATTGAAATATCATGTGTCAATTTTAATCTATACTAAAATGCATCTAGCAAACACGTTTCTTAATCTAAACTACCCTTCTTTAAACTCATTAATTGTGACTTATTATAACTTTTTGACAATGTGGTTGTAAAAAATATTATAAATTTATTTTGAGCAATCAAATCAAAGTTTAGAATTTTTCTTTTTAACGTTTAGTAATATCAAGTAGCTGCTAAATCAAACAGATGAAATATTAATTATTACATCGTAAATATTAATAATTAGAAACCTTACCTCTTTATTATACAGTAATACATAAGTATTTTTATGAACTTAACTTCACAAGATAACAACAATTTCAATTATTTTTTGAATAATGTATAAATTTATACGGAAAAAACCATTAAGTGCGCTGTTATATTAATTGTATTTAGATATCTCAATGTTAAACTTTAATGAAAATTGAGTATCAAAAATGAAACATTAGAGTTGTATTAGAGTCTCGGTGGTTCTAAGTATTAATTAGTGCTTTGGACTTTCGTCCCCGTATTTCAGGTTTAAGTCCCACTGTGTATCAGCTGAAGTATATTTTGTGGCTGCTCTAATTGTGAGAGAAAACATTATGAGGAAATCCGGATGTAGGATTGGACCAGGTTTCCTTTGTGGGTCGCAGAGAGGACATGGTTGTCACTTTGTGTTAAGACTGACGCCATTGACCAATTTCCTAGATTAGTTAGCCGACCCCGACATCATCTATACAAATAAATAAAATTGGAGTGTCTGTATGTAATTTTAAAATAACTGCTTTTTACTAAATATGTATATTCACAAGGTACATATACCAAACAACATTTTTTAGAATTTTTGTCTGTCTATTAATCTGTCGGTCTGTCTGTTTGTACCCGCTAATTTCTGAAACGGCAGCTAATGTAATAAGAAACGGCTTAGGTTACTTTTATAAAATAATTAAATTAGACAAAAACGCGGATGAAGACGCGGGTACAGCTAGTCTGATAAAAAACTGAATTGCTGAGTTTTATATATAGTTTTTTAAGCTGAAATGTGTATCCTTTTTAATTTCGCCTTGGTGTGAAGTAAAAATTATGATTTTAGGCTTTAAATTTTATATTCATACGGAAATAAGACATGTAGAGTCTTAAATTAGACGGTTTATATGTATTTAAATAAAATACAGAAATAGTAGATTAAATCTTTTCGAATAAATTAACATATAACTAATTAGTATCTAATATCACATTTTTATACCTAAAGTATATACTAAAATACTATTTACATTTAACAAAGTAAGATAATAATAATTATGTATGTTCAAGTCGTCTCTCTTGCGCTGTTTCGCTGATGTTTGGCTGTAATAAAAAAGCAGTTTTAATAACAATATATGATAAGTAAACGACTGGTTTTTCTCATTTTTCGTGGGAAATATGTAATGGAATAATAGCTTAGAATATTCAGATAGTATTGTTGCTTATGACAAATAAATTTTAAGTTTTTATATAACGTATATTGTATTCTTATGAGGTGCTAGTTCCTTATTCTTTTGTTATATAAAATTCATAATTCGCCGTATATACCTCGTTTGAATGGTTTGCAGTCTTTAAAACAGCACTCTATTTTGAAATAAAACTTTATCAAACTATGAATGTACAAACTTTAAAGAGCTATGGCAAATTTTTAGTATAAGGCATTGAAAGCGTCTTAAAATTTCAAGATAACCAAAAATCATAAGAAGTTTTTTGACGCATTTCGATACGTCATTCATATTTAGAGAACTCCAGGTTAAAAAGTAGTAAATTAAAAGTAAATAATGTAAATTCATTTCCCGTAGTGGCCATCATTGTAGCTTCAAGGTTGCCATCCCAAATAAATATTTTTTCCTAAGATAGAAAAATATATTTTTTGATGTTATAGAGATGAAATATTTTATTGCGAATAATACCTCCTACTATTTTCCCTTTAAATACAACGTCTTAAATGTATTTTTAACAAAAAAAACAGCCGGTATAAGGTAAATAAGTTATAAAAAATAAAGGACGCCGGCTAAAAAACTGCCATTGAAAGCTGTCAAAAAATATGACGTTTGACATTCTTCCCGTCTGAGCCCCGATGTTTTTCACTCGCATCGCATTTCGCTAGCGTTTCGTTCAGTTCTGTGTGTATCCACTGTGTTTTCTCCTGTTTTCGTCATTTTTTTGAAACGGACTGCCCAAGGACTTTGTTTTTGCTTCTAAATACTGTTATGTACTGTTTATGGACTTTGATACCTATTACATCTTTGTTATTCGTGCGTGCTTAAGGATTCCGATACTGTTTTTGGATATTGTTTGCCACTGTTTATTTCAATGATTTCAACAGCTCGTAACGAAAGCCCCTCTCATAATGACAAATCTTACTTAGAATGCATGGAAAAACAAGAAGAAGTGTGGTACATAAACGTCGTTCTAAACACTTCCCGCATTGCTAAACATGCGTTATCGTTAACGACCATTAAGTTTCCTCAGTTTTCTATACCTATGTACTAATAAGTTGTTTTAAGCAACAAGAAATTCAATAAATATGGCTGATGATGAAATAACCTGTAAAACTTCTTTAAAGAGTAATTCAATAACCTGGAGCCCTATATTTATGATTCTTTTATCATCAAAATCTGTGAAAGACATTCTATTAAACTAGATATATTTAATTCATAGACGCTAACGTTGGATGTAACTAAAATGATGTATGGAGAGCTGCCATTGCTGTTTAACTCGTTTGTCTTGCTCGTGATGAAATATTATATTTTATTGAAAAATAAAGGAAAAAATCTATAAAATGAAAAATAATCAAAATTATTAACATAGAAATTTAATCTTCATTGCGACTATCCACCAAGCCTAACATCTGTTTTGTATTCATTTAAATAAAATCAAAACTACAACGCACATATTTATATTAATAAGTTTCTCAGTTTTATATTTCTTTAAAAACCCAAGTCCTATCATTTAAATAAATAAATATGTATTTATAACAATTACCCACCAGTGTGCAAGAATAGATGATTTTTAAGGTTGGTATGTTTGGAGAACCCGCGGGAACATATGTGACACTTATAGGGCCATGAACCGCTGTGCACATACATATGAGATTTCAGGTCTCCAGGTGTTGGGAACGACTTCGAGCAGAGGCTGCATTTGTGGGGTTTTTCCTGTTAAAGAAATATTACAAAATTAATATTTGAAAATTAAATCTTTTTAAAAAACTAAAAGTACAAAAGATACAAGATGTATGGTTTAAATTTATGAAGCCATAAATATAATTTTATCAATATTAGCTGTTGTTCGCAGCTGCAAAATAAGGTTAGTTATTACGTACAAATTTTTAGCCCCAATTTATCCCCTTGGGGGTTGAATTTTTTTTTCAAAGAAATTATTCTTCAATTTAAAAGTTCTAGTCTATAACTTCTGCCTTTTTATAAACATATACACATAATTATAAGAATATGACTCTTAGAAGATTTATTAAATATCAAGCTTTGGGTTTGTTGGCATTTAATTTTTATTCAATACAAATAAAATATATTTACATCGTAGCTTTGCCCGCGACTTTGTCTGTTAAGATCCTAATCCTGTGATAATAATGTTATCCCGTTACGAGTACAATCAATGTTATATTACAGCCAAAACAACTTGCAAAAATAAGTGTTTCTTATGTATTATTCTTATAAGTACATAATTAATGACATAGTTTAGTTTAATTGAAATCAGTCCAATAGTCTCAACGTTATTGGATAAAAAACATTCATTTTTATTTTAATGTTGTATTCATTGCTGCAAAGATTTTAGAGCGGTGAGAAATAAAACACCGATATGTTATTAAATTTGTACTTTTTCAGGACATCAGAGGAAAAAAAGGAAAGCAGAGGTATATGTATTGACATTTAGCCGACGATATTAGATCCCATGGTGTGACAGGTGGCAAGCTTACCACCATGTCGGGCACGAATCTCGGATTTCCTCACGATGTTTTCCTTTATCATAAGTGCATTTGGAAAATTTACCTAAATTAGAAAAACTCATTGGTACGTGGCGCGGTATGAAACTGAACTACCAAAATGAAATTCCGACGCACGCATCACTGGGCCACCGAACCCTAAAATAGGAACCTCTTATTTAACTATAATTATCAGTTATTATAGTTACTAACGATATTTATTGCACTGTAAAATAATAAATGTAGTTTGAACAACTCATTTTTTACTTTTTTGACAGATAAAGGTGCAAAAGGGTTTTTAAAACTCAGGTCTATTTTATTATTAGTGTCATGTATTATTTCATCAAGAAAGTAATATACTTTTTGAGCTTTCTAATTATATAAAACATTTTTGTATTTGAAATCATGATTCCGCCACAAACCACTGTAATTCCCTTAAATACCGAAAAGAATGTGAAGACATTTAGAGCGGTAAGCCGCAATAAAACGACGATATGGTATTCAATTTGTACTTTTTACGGGACATCAGTGGCCCCTTTTATATTACTCGCTATTAACCACTGTTGAGGTCATTTTATATCACATTACCATTATGCGTAATGCGGTTTGACAAAAATACGACTGTCAGCACTTTACTTAGCTATACGGCTTTATATGTTATATTTTTATTAAGTTTTGAATAAAGGCATTTTTTCACGTATATGTATACAAGATCTTTAATTTGATATTAATGCTTTAAACGCAGACATGGCTGAACCGATTAATTTAAATTGATATTGGGTCTGGTTTCCCTTCTGGGATAGAAAGGTAAGTTGTTCTGTAAAAATCGGGGCCCTTGTCAAATCTTTAGGCCCTTAGATTACGTAATCAGGATGAATAATAAGAATAATATCTCTCTGTCATCTCCCATACAACTTAACATACTACGTTGTTTTTTATTTGAACGGTTCAAAACTCTTGTTAGATTTGCGATTTTTAAAAATCTTTTATTCATTTAATTTTATTTACTTTGTAGTCGCACATTGTGGGCGTCAACTTTGACGCATGAGGTCCCGGGTTCAATTCCCGGGGTGTAAAAAATGTTTTATCTATGTTTTTCCATTTCTTGAAAAAAAATGCCTGAGATTTATGCCCGACATGGCGACGGACTTGCCACCTGTTACATTATGACCTAATATTATTAAGAGGAAATATTTGTTTGTTTGTTTTGGATAGTCTCAGAAACTACTGGACCAATTTGAAAAAATATTTTATTAGAAGCCGACGTTATCACTGACGAACATAGGCTACTTTTTACCGAGGGGAAATGCTTTATACCTAGAGAAAATGGGTGATGGGAGAACAGGTAGTAAGAATTATCTATCCATACATAACTTCTAAAGGGCTGAACTGATTGGGTTTAAATTTTATATTATGGTGTTTTGATAGTTTTTTGGATGATTTAAAAATACAATAGGTTCCAGTAGGTGACACTGGTGTCATTATCTCAACTACGAACTAACCGTGTGAAGCCGGTCCGGGCAGCTAGTTATTAAATATTAGTCCATAAGGTTTCTTTGTCTCAAGGCGTCTGACTCAATGTTTTGGTGACGTCTTTGTTTTTGTGCAGTCGTAAATACTAAACTTGGTCGTATTCTAAAAACGAGCTTAAATCTTTTATCGTTTATTGGATTGTAAGTATGATTTAATATGTTTGAGTTTCAGTAGCGTTCTGGAAGACGAGCTTTAATGTGTTTTATATATTTTTGAGGTCTTATGTTGTTCTAAAATCAAGTGAAATCCAGACTAAGCTGTTTTTGTTTTCTAATCACTTTTTTTACGCTGAAATTAAACTTGTGTTCTAGTAATTATTTTATGAATTTGATTTAAATGCAGTAAATCTGCATAAAACTGAGTTTTATTAATAAATATGTCGTTCAAGTATTTTTTTGGGTTTAAGTAATTTTAATTCTTATGGAATATGACAATAATATTTATTTGTAATTAGTGGAATAATCGCGTAAGGAACAAAAAACAACATACAGATGAATCGAATACTTTTTAAGTCTTTTAAAAACTTGATACAGAATAGGGTATCACTCCTCTGCAAGAACATCAGAATTCAATATTATCATGTTGAAGTGATACTTGTTTGTTTGACTTTCAAATCCAAAATAAACCGTAAAAATTTTTGAACACCATGTTTCTCTTAATCTCATAAAGTTTTTCACAAGTCCCGTATGCTCTTTGTTAATATCCAGGGCTTAGTGACTTGCGAAGTGGCAGGTTCCTACCGCTTTCATTATAAATTCATTTGCACGCTTCTCTCACAATGTACAACGTCATGATTCTGATTACACTGAGGATGATTATTAGGTGTTCCATTGTTTCACTATAGCTTCTTAAGATATTAAAAAAACACTATCTGTAAACTGGAATTATACTAGTGAAAAAATAGGATCCTGAATAGCTTACAAAAAAAAAATTCTTTTTTTTAATTCTTGAAAATTTAAAAATTTAGAACATGCTGTTAATTTTTCTTAAGCGTAGTGGAGAATTTTTTTATTTTGTTTATAATGTTTTCACTATTTAGAGAGTAGGCTAGTTTTATTTATATAACTATGAAATAGCTAAACGAAGGCGGGAGATAGAAAAGAAGATGGTAGGATGGTACTCGGAAAACAGCGAAATCTTCTAAATTATATATAAAACAGTCAAAGTAAATTAATATAATGGTTAGTCTGTGAAACACAAAAATAAATTTTCAAGCCAACGTACTTCACAACTATAAACATTTCAAATTATCTACAATTATTAATTTCAACTTACACTTTGATCAGTTTTACGTATGTTACGCTAAAATAGAAATAAATAATAAAAAATATTACCTTATTTCATTAAAAAAACTAAGACAATTTACTAATTATACGTCTAATCTAGCTTATAAATACAAAAAAACTCAGTGAAATATTTAGTTTAATTAAAAAATCATGAGCAATGCAGATCTAATTGGTTTATCATCGAAAACCCACGCTCGTATGCATTTTCATGTTAAAATAAATATAAGCCGGCGCCTCCTTATAAAGGATAAAGGCACAGCAGGTCATCATGATTCGCGAGATCTTTATTCCCATATCTTTGAATCAGTGCAATC
This sequence comes from Lasaia peninsularis, assembly GCA_018236625.1. NCBI lineage: Eukaryota > Metazoa > Arthropoda > Insecta > Lepidoptera > Riodinidae > Lasaia > Lasaia peninsularis. Next base: position 9,866 of record DVZL01000878.1, read on the forward strand.
AAGGTTTACGACCTCGCTTCATTTCAAGTTGTTGCATTATTTGACCATTAATGTGCAATATCTGATATGTGTTTATGATTTTATTGCATCCCTTAATATAAAATACTTAAAAACCGAAAAGCAATATAGTTTTATAGTTTATTTTATAATTAGTGTTACTTGAACTAAGTAAAACCGCAAACAAACGAGTTAAATTTCATCATATGTAGGTAAATCTAAAGAGGTAAGATTTGTTTGTTTGTATGTTTGTATTAAATAGTCTCCAAAACTAGTGGCCTAATTCGAAAAATTATTTTATAATTAGAAGCCGACATTATTTGTGATGAACATAGACAACTTTTAATGGGAGAAAATGTTTTATTCTTACGAGAAAACAGATAATTGAAGAACAGGTAGTAAATAAATAAATAATAAAATAAATAAATATTACTGGACAAATTACACAAATTTATCAAACCCCAAAGTAAGCAAATTATATGCTTGTGTTATGGGTGTTAGACAACGATACTAATATCTACATAGAAATACCTAAATAGATACCAGAATAAAATTAACCCAGACCCGGAAATACAAACATCTATGTTCATCACACAATTGTCTGTCCCATAACTTCTAAATGGCTAAACCGATTGGGTTGAAATTTTTTAAAGATGTTTCGATGGTTTTCTGTATGATTTAAAAATACAATTGGACCTGGTAGGTAGCGCTGCTGTAATTATGTCAACTATGAACTAACTAGACGAAGCTGGGCCGTGCAGCTACAATAAATTAAGATAAATCCAAAGACGGTACCATTTTTTTTGATTTTCGGAGTCGTCCTTATCAGTTAAAACCCTGCTGTATTAACCTCGAAAACCTTAAAAATTTAAGATTAGTGAATTATGTAACACGAGCCAAACAATTAGAAGTTCGCCGAAATACTTTGCTTATATTATTTTTTTATAATATCGAGATGAATTTAGGCCGATAATCAAAACAACAAACCAATAATAAAACCGATAATCAATCAAATCCTCGATGTAGATAGATCAATTGGAAGAGTTGATAACAATAAGTTTATATGTGTTTATGTCCAAAAACCTAAATATCTGATTTTTTTGATGATGCTACCTGTATAATGCCAAACACATATACAACGTAAAAATTCAACCACAAAGACGGTGAAACAGATGGAAATGTTTATAGAACTAAATTTCACTAGGAAAAAATAACTTTAATATGAAGAATGTAGATATAGCCACGGACGACAGCTGGTAAAACAAGATAAAGGAAGGCTTGGGTTTAAACCTAACACCCCGAATAAAGAAAAAGAAGTACCTACTATATATTATATTGTGTCTATAGACCACGGTTGTCTCTTACCATCATCAGAGTCATGTTTATTCATTGTCTTATTCCGTAAAGCATGCTTATATTTTTAGGGTTTCGTACCCAAAGGGTAAAAAACGGAACCCTATTACTACGACTCCGCTTTATCTGTCGGTCTGTCACCAGGCTGTATCTCATAAACCGTAATAGTTAGACAGTTCAAATTTTTACATACGAAGTATTTTTTTTGCCGCTATAACAAAAAATACTAAAAACAGAAAAAATATATATAAAGGGTGTTTCCATACAACGAACTCGATTTTTGGCCATTTTTATAAATAACTAGCTGTGCCCGCGACTTGTGACTGATTATTTTAGTTTTATACATTTCTAAAATATTTTTTTAATTAATCTAAGCCATTCCTTATTAATTTAGCTATCTACCACTGAAAATCCTATTAAGATCGGCCTTTTCATACATTAGCGGATGCAAACATATAGACAGACAAACAGATGGAAAAAATCTAAAAAATACGCTTTTTGCTGTACACTTCGTAAACAGCGGTATTTATTTGTATAGATGGTACGGATCCCTTAGTGCGTGAATCCAACTGGCAATTGACGTATTTTTAATATCATTAAAATATCTAACACCTGTAATATCTAAAGCAATTTCATCTCAAACAAAATTCCCTCCCATTCAATTTTCACAAGCCCGCCCACAACACACCCAGTAAAAATATAATAACCATACCACGTCTAAATTAAAAAGTAGCTCACTATGACCGTTATTGATGGAGACAGCTATATTTTATTATGGCTGGGTTATAATCCCCAGTGGCTCAATCAATGGACCAAAAAAAACGATTCAGTATAATTTTGACCTTACCCGCTACCGAATATTGCAATATATCAATAAACAAAGACCCATTAGCTGTCTGACAATATCCGTTGGATAAATCACAGGCTGGATAAAAAACTGGTCGTGACTCGCGTCGACGGTTAATGAAGAGTTTGTACTTCGACGCAATAATGTATAATTTGGTCCAATATAATTTAGTTTCAAATTATTTTTAGTGGTCTATTTTAATTTTATAAACGAACTTCTCAAGAGGAAGTTTTCTAATCGTTTTAGGTCATTCTACGAGGAAATCCTACTGATTAAAGGCTTCCTCCAGATTTAGGGGATCTTATCATCAGGTTCTAAGTTTAGGGGAATACTTTGGAAATGAGTTCTTTTAAACATATATTTTTAATCCTTTAAATCCTGCATGCATACGACAAAGAATACATAAAAAATTGTGAAGTGCCAGTCCGTACCGTTACCTATAGAAACGATATTGTATGGAATCATCCTTTATATATTTACTTTATTTTGTTTGTAGTATTTATTGTTATAGAAGCAATAGAAATGTTTAATCTGTGAAACTTTGAACACTCTAGCTATCACGGTTCATGACATAGTTTGGTGACAGACAGACGGGCATACAACGAAGTCTTAGTAATAGGGTTCCGTTTTTTACCCTTTGCGTACGGAACCTCAAACGTCAAAAATTGAACCTTTTTCGTTCAAGTCAGTTAAAATCTTAAGCATTGGACCGGAGATATTTCTATCTCGTTAATACCCAGCGCATTCAATTAAAATGAGAGATTACAAAAATGAATATATTCGAACTGGTCCCTCGATCACGATTCATTTGGGATCGGGACTATATCTCGTCTGCACAGTGACGTATGACCAACAGATACGCCTTACGCTATGGAAATCGAATGCAAATACGAAGCTCGTTTCATTTAACTAAATAAATTGATACGGGACGTGCGTGCAAAACCTAATAGGTTTCGGTCGAGCCGTAAGTGGGTAAGACATGCGACGGTTAAAGACTTTATTTTCCAGAGAAAATGGAGGTGGAACACGAGTTTTTGTTATCATATACGATGCTAGATTTAAATGAACAGAGGTTCAACGTACGGAGATAATTATTATCTGGATCTGTTAAGATTTGAAAGGAACCGCTGATTGGCGATAAGACCGCCTTTGTGTCGTTACATATCATTGGTTTTTAAAATTATTGGAATAAAATTATCGCGCAGTACACGCACTGAGAGCGATGGAAGCAAGATAGAAAAATCCATCAAGTGCGAGTCGGACTCGCGCACATGGGGTTCCGTACCAATATCTATTAGAAAAATGACAAAAAAATAGTTTTTTGTGTGGGAACACCCTTTATATATTTGTTTTTTTCTGTTTTTAGTATTTGCTGTCATAGTGGCAACAGAAATACATCATCAGTGAAAATTTTAACTCTTTAGCTTTAGCCTGACGATAGACAGATAGACAGACAGATAGCGAAGTCTTAGTAATAGGGTTCCGGTTTTTACAAGGGTACAGAACCTTAAAAAGGTAAAATACAAGTTTTTCCGCTTATAGTTTGTTCCTTCCTATAGATCAAGGGTCTATAAACTTCAGAAGACGTTTCTCATAAGGTGTATATTTTGGAATTTCCTCTATTTAATGGAAAAATAAACAGTTGTTTTTTTTCTGTCCTATTCTATAAATATGTTTCCAAACTTGATTTTTTTGCCGTTTTTAAGATAGTACGGGTTCCTCCCTGCGCGAGTCCGACTTGCACTTTAGGGATTTTTTATAATATTTTTAGAAATACTTTAAGATGCCTCCGTATTAATAACCAAAGATATCTCTCAAATACCGACACCTCACGAAAGGACGATTTATCTCATTCATCCGACTGCTATGGCTTCTAATAACTAATTAATAATCACATACCAATTATCTACGAGCTCGATTAATCAATTTTGTGGTGTCCGCTCAAAGCGATGGACGAGGCATATTAATCGGTTGTCGTATATCTGGTGATGGCCACGTCTTGATTATTTTAAGGCTTTTATGCAATGGGTTTTAGATATTTTAATCAAGAAGATTGCTATATAGAATAGAATAGACAATATTTTATTTACATCTTACGAGCGGTTCTTGTGATGCGTCTATACGTACCTTATTATCCCAGAAGGGGTAGGCAGAGTGCTAGTATATCCATGACTCGAAAGTCTAATAGATATACTAGAACACCCACGATTAGCCAAGGTACCAAGACCCTGATGAGATAGGTGCAAATATATGTACTTGTATTTTAATACCCATGCAATGGTTTGGATAATAAAAGTCAGATCGAAAAAATATTTTTTTAACACTAGTTTGATTTTACGATTAAGTGACGATGCTCCATTTAAAACATCTTTAAACTTTATTACTTAAAATGTTTACAATTTAAATTACCTATTGGATAAAATTTAAAAATATTATATGTATGATGTGAAAACTCCCCAGTATGTACACTGTACAGGCTATTTCATTAAGTCACATCACTCAAATAATTTAATCAGTACAGGGTGCGGCAAAAACACGATAACATATTATGATTGATAGAGGTACGCGAAGATGCAATCGGTATGTCTTCCCAATGCGCTTTATGCATCTTTCTTGTAACGATCGTCGTAATATTTTTTACAGCTTTATTATATCATTAAATGACGATTGAAAATTATTTACACAAGTTATTATATTTGAAAATAGATTTTTTTTAGATATACAACTAGCTATGCCTGCGGCTGCGTCCGCATTTTTATTTAACTATTTTATTTTATACATTTCTTTAAGAAAATCTATGATAAAAGTAGCCTAACCCGTTCCTTACTACATCATCTGTCTGCCAGTGAAAATTTCGTCAAAATCCGTTCTGCTGTTTCAGAGGTTAACGGGTACAAACAGACAGACGAATAAAAATTTATTTATTTAAAAAAAAAGAAATATTATATATATGTGCCAAGTCTTCCAACTACCTTACCCTCCAGACCGGAACACGACAATGTCGTAACTCTACCACCAGTGTTAATGGTAGTTGATACTTGTTGTTACGTCGTAACAAAACTTTCAATCGTTGGTAATTTATTATTCCAGCTACTTATTGTTTTCAGTTTTCTCCGCATGATGATTGATACAGTTTATTTAAATCTGCAGATAATTATTATAATAAAAAAATATATAAAATTTATTTTTCCCAAAGCTACTTGTATAGCCACACGGTCGCGCAAGCCTGTAACGTTTCGTTCCTTTTTAACAAAATAATAATCGTTAATCGAACCCGGGACTTTGACCGTGCGTCAAAGTAAGATACCTACTTCACTCGACCACAGAAGTGAAGATGTAATAAAATAACTAACATAAGGAAAAAAACACCAAATATATACTTTTAAAATTTATAATAATTATAGATTGTAAAAGTAAATATTTAAATACATACATATTTCAGTAGTGATATTTAATTTTTAACACCCTCAGTAGTTGAAGCAGCTAAAAGGTTTATAAAACTCCATTCAAGATACTTTTTATTTATAAGGAGATTCATAGATAAATAAATGCAGCAAAAAGCCAATCTAATGCAAATATCCGAACGTATCTTGCTAAAAGCACGCCTACATTTAAAAAATCAATACGTGCGTGGATTATTATATTTTATGCGGGAATTAAAAAACTTGACGTGACGTGGGGAATGATAACAGATTATTCAATAAATTTTCAACCTAAAGAGAATTCACTAAGAGTCACTTTTGGTTGTTATTTGTGGAGACATTAAATTATTTTAGTCGTTGTCACACCTTTGAAAGGTACTTAGTATACGGCGAATTCATTTCATCGTACCGCTACCGACCGATAAGCGTACCGTCCGCTTCTTTTAGATAATTATGTTTATTTTTTATTCGACGCTAATATATTCCCATTCGATAGAGAAAAAATCTATAAAATTTTTCCGTTATCGCCGTAAGCTCTGACAAATTGTTTTTCTCACGTGTAAATTATGCAAAGATGTCAAATATGTTCTGTCATTTCAAAAACATATACTTCAGCTTGTATTTTAACTCATATTTGAATTAACTTGATAAAATGTATTATTTCGTTTTGTTCCAGTTTATTTCTTTGATTTATGTTATTATACGCGTCTAGACACTCAAAAAAACGTAAATCAATCACGTCTTACTTTCTCATGAATAAAGATTTATATTTCTTTTATAACAACTTCAATTTATTAGCATCAAACCAATAGATACCGGATTGCTTTGATAGTTCAAGTTTTCTGTTTGTTTAAAAAAATATAATATCCTACTAATATTATTTCTTAATGCGAAAGTTTGTAAGTAGGGACGGATCTTTATTACTTTTTCACGAAAAAACTACTGAACGGATTTGGATGAAACTTTATAGTAAGATAGCTTATAGATCAAAATAACACATAGGCATTTTTAATCGACTATATTAAAGAGGGTATGTTTTTACGCAATAAGTATTATAAGTCGAAAAAATCTGCGCTTTGATACTTCACGCGGGCGGAAGGCTAATTTAATCATTTATTTTTAATATTTATAAATGTATTGTCAAAGTCTTTTCTGTGAATTTTTCTGCAATAATACTGTGTTTGCAATTAATATTTTTTATTCACTACTCATTATATTACACTCAATTGAAGCGGAAAATAGTATTATCTGCACGCAGTCTTAAAGGTTTCCCCTCACCGTTACGTTATAAAGTTTATGCGATTAAAAAAATTCGTACATTTGTCTAAACTGTTATGTTTTTTATGCGATGAGATGGAAATAAACACATGGCTCTCCTCATAAGGGACTTGTGTAGCCTAAAATCACTACAGATGTAATTGGTACGTCTTGTACCGTAATATAATATATACTACTGTTTTTTTGACGATATGAATAGTAAGGTAGTAAAAAATAAGTACATTGTTTTTGGCCAAGGAATATGGGTCCAACTCAAAATCTAAGCCATGTTTTAAAGGAATCGATACTGTGAAAAAGGGGGGAAGAGAAACGACCAATAAATATAAAATAAACCAAGAAACATTCATGTGCCTCAATGCTTTTTTTATTAAACACTAGCTGACCCGTTAAACTCCGTACCACTTAACATTTAAAAATATGTTTTTTCCTCTGTTCCTGGAAATTTTGCCAGTTTTTCTTTCCATAAGAATTCGTCAAATACTATAAAAACGCCCAAATTGGTTAAGCCGTTCTTGATTTTTGTCTTTATCAACACATTTAAATGTTTTTTCATTTTTATTTATATAATGATATGTGTTGTGATCTTTTTTTCTTATGCGTCAGATGTGTCGTTACCCTAACAGGTGTAATTCTTACACAATAGAAAAGGTTAGACTGTGCCTTAAGAAGGTTCGTAATATACTATTATTTGTAAATTAAGTGCATTGTAGGCTGTATTATTCACGGGTGGCACGCGATATTAGAGTAGTTAAAAAAAAGATACATTGTTATGACATACTGGACAAATAATCCAAAGTATTCCACTTTTATAAATACATTCTTTAGAAATAAAGATAGAGCTCTTGAAATAAAATCATTTTTTTTTCATGATAATATATTTTGTGAAATAATTAATTATTTTTAGGGTTTCGTATCAAAAAGGGTGTATTATATACGAAACGAATATTAAAATATTTAAAACGTGAGTTTTTGGCTGTTTTTATAGATTACTAACTGACCCGGCAAACGTTGTTTTGCCTTGTAAATTAATTACTAAAATGGCCATAAAAATAGTGGTTGGTGAAAAAGTAAAAATTTAGGCTTGTGTGTATTTAATGCCACATTATAAAAAAATAAAAAGAAAAAAATATATCAAAAAATTAAAAAAATATATTTTAAACAACCCTTATCACTTGGGGGTATGGAAAATAGATAGAAGCCGATTCTCAGACCCACTGAATACGCATATAAAATTTTGTGAAAATCGGTCAAGCCGTTTCGGAGGACTACGGTAACTAACATTGTGACATGGAAAATTGATATATTAGATTATACCCTTCGTGTCTGAGTCCAACTCATACTTAAATGGTTTTTAAATTTGTTGATACCATCGTCTTCCCATAACTTCAGTGTTTGCCATTAACTTATTTAGAGGTTTATGGTAACCGGTTAACTCTAATCATAGCATTTCAAGCTCTGATTGATTACGCATCATCATCTCTGATGTCTTGTCTACCTTTAAAATCCACAAAAAACTGACAAATTCTACAAAAAATATTCAAGTGAATATTTTGATTGCCAAAGAATCATTCAACGTAGTGGACAAAATAAATCACATAAAAAAGAAGCCAGTCGTAAATTCATGTTTCTTCATGCATTATCCATAGGTAAAGGATTCAGTTTCGAAACTTAGTCCGCCTCTGTATGGGAAGATATCAGTTTTATGATCCCTTATTTATTACAGCTCAGTGTGATACTGAGAAATGTCAGTTTCGTCAACGAAGTTATGAATTGCAAAGTGGATACTATTGTTGAAGTAACCAAAAAATGTTCACTTTGGTTTTGGATCTTTAAAATATTACTACCGATATTGGAGTCTCACTTGCTTAGTGGTACGAGCTTTGGACTTCTAATTCGGTAGTTGAGGTTCGAGCTCTGCCATAACCTTTTCTAACATAAGAACGTTTTCTGAGTCCTCTTACTGTGCATAATGTGGTCATATTTTTGTTTTGCCAATTTAATACCTGAGCTAAAATTAATTAAAACTATCTTTTTGAACTATTATCTATAATATTTGTATCGTGAAGATGACAAGATTATATTGGAATTTCACCAAGTGCGAACTATAGAAACAATGCTACATAAAGAATAAAATGTAAGCATTCATTTGGAGCAAGCTTTTATTTGTAAGACTTAAATACATATTATACTTTTTGAATACCACTTGTACTTTTCCACATTAACACTAAACATTTTCAGTTATTTGATAGATATATTTTTTTAGTGTGAGATCGCCTTTTAGTATATAAACTGTATATTGTATTGCTGAAACTTTTAACATTTATTAATGTGTAAGTTTGATTGTGCACCATAAAGACTACATTAATTAATTAATTCTCTCATTTATTTATTAATTTCTTCATTCATTCATCCATTGTTATAAGTAATACGGATAATGATTATACCATCGATAAAATATTCTATGAAATGTTTCTAGATAGTTATGTATAGAACAGGTGCGATAAGTTTTATACAAGGTTACAACATAAGAGGGTCATAAAGAAATAGGGCGCCGGTTGTTAAAAACCGAATTGCCGTTGATGAGACGTCTGAAGTGAGTCAGAATATCCACTGTTAAGAAAAAGAAAAAAGAATACCTTAACGCCTATTACCCCCGAAGGGGTAGGCAGAGGTATGCTAGTATATCTGTTACTGTAAAAGCACGAACTACAGTAAATCCTTAGATTTTCCAGTAAAACCTAGGATTTACCAACTCTTATTGGTTAAATGCTGAAAAATTATGTGATTCGAACTTTTACCATCATTCACTTGACAAATCTTAGTATGTATCTTATGGTTGAAAAATTTATTTCTACATGGTGAGGTTCGAATCTGGACTGACATAATGGAAGTCCGAAGCGCATTCCACTAGGCCACCAAGGCTTAAACAAATAAGCTTCCCAAGATAGTCAAATCGGAGCAACGGTATCTTGCCATAAGGAAATACGTCTGGTTTAGACGACTTTTGAATCTCACGTTCCATTGTGACCACCAATTGGTAGGATGCATTTGTATTCTGAACGATTGACGTTGACAACAAACAAACGAGGTCCTAACGAGAAAGAGGGGCGTCAAGTAATCGTGACAGAGGTGACATGCAAAGCTGATATAAATTCTGGCATAGAAAATGTAGGAAGCAATAAGAAAGTGTTCATTAAAAATAATGAAATGTTTTTTTTTTTAATGAAAACTAAATTTTGTTTAATAATATAAAAAAATATTTTATATTTATATGGAGGAAAAATGCTTATATTCGTGCGGTTCTTATGAGTTAGGAAAAAAGTATTAAAACTCAGGTAAATATTGAAGACAGCAGTTATGGAGACGATTGAGACCTGAGGGGTTAGAACGCGCACTATCGTCACGACGCGATCGCGTCGTTTTGCATGTTTTGAAATGTCAAACTCAAAAAAT
>DVZL01000879.1:0-20210 GCA_018236625.1 Lasaia peninsularis
TAGCGAACCGAAATTTTGCATTCCCTGAGATCGGCGCGTCCCCGTACCACGAAGCACAAACGATAGTTGTCAAATAAGACTAAATTTAAAAGATTATTACTTTCATATAACCTGTATATATTTTTACTTCGATTGAATATAGTCAGTTCATTATTGTCACGCAGTAAAAATATTTTCTTGGGTAAAAGAAGTTTGTGTACAATAATTATCGCTTCTCGTGACGGGAAGTATAGATTATATATATTTTTTATATAGCTGCTTCACTTTTTTATTAGGTACTGTAATATATCGGTAATAATGACATCTTGTGTACAAGTCAAAATTCAGACGAATGCCTAGTTGGAATGAATTGGTAATATTCATGACGATAAGTTTCCACGTCAATTCAATAGATGTCGTTATTATTTATTTCGTATTGATAGTACATAACGTGTGCGAGATGAGCTTATTGTTTATAGATCTTTTTAAAAATTAGTGATCCTGTATTGTATAATTATGATTATGTTCTTATCACGGGACTTTGGAAGTGCCAACTAAATGCCAATTACTTTGACTTTGACTTCAAGTACAGTATTTTAAATTATTATGAGTAGGGGCTCTCGCTCGATCGTGATAACGTCAAGGCTCGCCATTGCCGTGTTCTTTGTCGTAAGATAGGATAGGTTTTTAGATGTCTTATAACTTAAATAAAATAATCATAGATATAATTTGAATGTATTTACTTACAATCTCTCTTTATCATACTAATATTTTAAACGAGAAAGTTTATGAGTATGGATGTATATTGTAGGGATGTTTGCTTAACCAAAAAGCTACTGGACGGATTTAGATGAAACTTTACAGTGAGACAGTTTATAAACGACAATAATACATATGCTACTTTTTAACCGACTATATTAATAAGAGGGTACCTATATTTTTACGCAATAAGTATTATAAGTCGGAAAAATTCTGCTCTTTGAAAGTTATATAAATTCTTTAAAATAACTCACGGGAGTGAAGTCGCAGGCGGTAGGTTTGTTTTATTTCGTCTCTTTATATTCAGGTTTAAGTTACCCTTTCTCAGGTCAAAAACGGACCGACCGTTGTTAGAACGATTGGCATATTCTATAGCTATGTGGCATCACACTACCACAGTCTAAAAAGGTAGATATACTGACGATGTAGTGTTAAATTCTAATTGTTAACAAAATGAAAAAAACTTCGCATTGCTTTCCTTCGGATGGTAAACTAACACATCTAACTAATCACTATTTTAAAATTAATATTATTACCTCAGATTGGCACCACATAAATAATATTCTTACAACGCACCATCGCTGTGTTTAGTTTACCTTCAGGAAATTCATTCTTTTGTTTGGAACTTGAAAGTCACTTAAAATACATAATTAATAAAAAAGTCAGATTGATGCTGTAAAGTGTAAAAAGTCAAACTCATTGCGTTTTTTCATATCATCACTATAACTTGTGTTAAGTGTTAGTGAAAAAAGAAAAAGGTACCTTCACGCCTTTTATCTCCGAAAGGGTAGGCAGAGTACTGCTAGTATATCCACGACTCAGAATAATTTGAAAAACATTTAAGAAAACTTGACCTGGGAATTGAACCCGTACTGTATGGTACCCGTACCGTTACACCAAAGAGGCAAAATGATTTATAATAATATAATAAAAATAATTTAGTATATAATGTGGCTATGTAAATAAATTAAAATTAACTCTTTTAAGAAGAACGCTTATTAAATAAGAATAAATAAATAAATAAATAAATAAATATTACTGGACACATTACACAAATTGATCTAACCCCAAAGTAAACAAATTATATGCTATTATGGATGTTATAATGAATAAATAAATGCGCTAAAAATCCGTTTTTTTAGACAAAGTAAACTTTTGTAGTTGAAATCACTTCTCAACATTTTTCATTGCTTTTTAGTAATGTTATATTATAATCTTCCTTAATATATAAAAATAGTAAAAAGTGATAACATGAAAACGCTAGTTTCTGAGATAAGCGCGTTCAAAACAAACTCTTCAAATTCATACACGTGTAGAGGTACATATTAAATTTATGTAAAAGGGTTGTTTTGTACATTATAGATTTTCAGATAATCAATTGCAAAAAATGACCAATTTCATTAGCATATCGTTTGAGTGAATAACTATTTTTCACTCCACGTGTCACGATTCCTACATACTGGCCTAGATTTTTAAACATTCATTACCCCTCTTTAAACAAACACTTTTGTTTTGGAGACTATTGACACCCTTGGACAATACAAGAGAATTTGATCTTGGATCTAGATCTCTACGGGTATCACATTCGCATTGTACATCTAATCGTTGATATCTCATAAAGCGCTAAACCAATTGTTTTAAAATTTATATGAGACTACCTCTGAATTACGGCTTATATTAAAAAATAAATGATCGAAATCCGTTTGGAGTTGAAATAAGTTAAAAGGCTAAAAAAGCTTTTTTAGAAAAAGCTATTATTATTATTCGAGTTGCTCTCAACGAGCCCTTTCACTTTATACCCATATTGTAGAAGTCCTTTGAAAACAACTATTCCACCATCTTGGTTGATCCGCCATATTGGATTTAGAATGATGTCATGTACCTTATCGTGTATCGTCATTAAAACTAAACGTGTATACAAAATTTCAGCTTAATCGGATGAACATATCTACTTTAAAATTGAATTCCAAGATTCCATCCGAATACATACATACAATGCAAGTTAAATAAAAGCTTTTAAAATACACAGTTCATTTGAAACACTCCTTTTTTAGAAATCAAAAAAAAAAATTTGATAGATGATAACTTAGCTCAGAGGCTCTCAAAATATTTTTCTCGTAGACCACTTTAAAAAACTACTGGTTTAGGTGAACCTTCTGCTGCTTCATTTCTACCATATTCTCAAAATTTGTCCAAAATGTGAAGATCTAAAGATGTAAATTAGCGTCGCGGGTGAGTTTCACGCCAACGCGGATCAACGAGCCGTAGAGTTCCTAGGGGTCCACCTGTACTACTTTGAGAATGACCAACTCAGCAAGCGTAAACTTTAACAAGAAACTCTTAATCTTCACAAACGTTTAGACCATTATTACAATATTACAGTGTTACTATTTATCACTACATAGTATAAAACAAAGTCGCTCCTTTATAACTATCCAACGGATTTTGATGAGGTTTTTTAATAGATAGAGTGATTCAAGAGGAAAGTTTATATGTGTATAGCATTTATTATAATATACCCGTTCAAATAAAGGGCGGGTCGTTAGTTATATTTAATATTTATGTTTTCGATAAATCAGTTAATATTCTTGCAATCATGCTAGTGGATTAGGTTTTGCCTCTGGGATGAGGGATTTCAATAAAAAATAAATGTATTTATGACTATTTAATTTAAATTGTATTACTTAACATATTATAACTTATGATTACGCTTTCTTCGGTAACTTATTCTTCTCAAGTGACTGTCCTTCGTAGTAGTTTTCACTGTAATTAAAATATATAATATTATATAAATTTTTCATTATTTTTGGTAATTTTGTTTTGTTTTGGAGCTGTTATTGTTTCATTTGAAATATTACAAAATACAACCTCAAAGTTTAAATTATTGTTAATATTATTATTTTAATTTTTGTGATAAAACTCTTTTTTGTATATATAGGATAAGACAATGACCAAGCATACGGGTCTCCTGATGGTAAGAGACCAACGTGGCCTATAGACAGCATAGATGTTTTAATTGCATCGCTATCTCGTAGTCTCGGGCTGTTTGACCTTATGTGCAAGTCTACCGGCTACCCTATCCTCCGGACCGGAACACGACAATGTCGTTATGGCGGTAGGAATAGGTAAGGCGGTGGATCCCTAACCGAGCGAGATGCTGCACAGCACTCTACCACCAGTGATCATGTTGGTAGTGACCCAATTAACCTATGCCCGCCTTGGTCTACATTCTATTCTACATTACATGGTCTACATCTACACAGAGGACCCGGACCAACACGGGGACTTTTGTGCAATTTGTTAAGTATTTTTATGCTCAAGTAATTTTGCTGTTACCGGCTATAGTCTAAGAACAATAACGATTTGTGATAATAATGCTATGTTTCGAGATTTTTTGTTGCAGTTTCTTTCGTGCAAAAACTTATTCTTCTATCTAACCTGTTCCAGACATTATGTAACAACTTCCGATAATTCCTTTAATTTCATGGAAGTCACGATTGTGGAATATCTAAAATCACCGACGGCTTTGTGACATACTGCCGTTGACATTAAAACTTATTATCACATTTTCAATACTCACCATCCAGGAACTTTCTCGGGATCGTCACACATGAATGTGTCCTCATTGTAGACTTTTCCCGAAGGGCAGCTGCCTTTCTGAGGCTGAACGCCATTGCGGCATATGTAGAACTTCTGGCAGTCCTCGGGGTGAGGGTATGTAGGGTGTGGCAGAGATCGACCATTGGGTCCCATTACTTCACCGTCAGGACAAGAGAATCCATCGTCGAGGACATCTGGAAATAGAAAAGAAATGGTCAAATTTCGCTTAACACTTCTATGGCATCTACGAGTATATTAGGATCAGCGCTACCACTCGCGTAACCAACGGCACTTCTCATAGATATGAAAAGAATTGAAAATATTTTATTTTACACAGACCTTTCAAGCATTATTTGTTACTTATAGCATTCTAAAATTTGCCACTGGTTTTAACGCGACCACTCCCTAAGGAGATTCAGTAAAAGAAACTCAGTTGACTTTTTCCCGTTCTTTTTTTAACTAAAGCACCTGTTGTATTATAAGATATTATGAGTAAGCACTTAGCACATTTATCATCTACATATTCTGTATTATTTTTTTATAATGCTCTTACGGTAAAAAAAACATGGCGAGGAAACACGGGATTTGTGTCCGACATGGCGGCGGCTCTTGCCACCTGTCACATTATGGGTTAATTGTGTACTTGGTATTATCGGTTAATTGTGGGCACTTACATAAGTACTTCTGCCTACTTTTTCGGGAATATGGGCGTAACAAAACTTATTATTTATTTTAATTTTATTTTAAGATTTGACACATTTTTTGAATTTCACAAAGGCTGTAGCTGTAAATTTTCGTGAAAATCCGTTCAGTAGTTTTTGCGTGAAAGAATAACGAATACACACACTCACACACACACACACACACACACACACACGCACACCTGTTTAGATTCGTTATTAAGCGGGATAGTGTTGAATCTAAACAGGTCCACAATATTTAATATCTATATTTTTTGCTGAAAACTTAGGATAAGACAGCAAACAGGCACACGGGTCTCCTAATAGTAAGACACAACCGTGGCTTAAAGACACCATAGATGTCGTAGGTGCGCCGCTGCCCTGTGTGTGACCTTATGTGCAAGTTTAGCGGCTACACTACCCTCCAGACCGAAACACGACAATGTCAGCAGAAATAAGTAAGACGCTCTACCATCAGTATTACCTTATTCTTTTCACTTATTTACATTAAATATGTATTCTCATGAGTTTTACCTTTAGTGATTTGGTCACATTGACGATTGACGACTTCTTTCCAGTCACAGTTGGATGTCTCTTCATCGAAATAAAGGCCAGGAGGGCAGGGCAGCTCGTTGGGAATACCGTCAGAACAATAGTAGAACTTATCACAAGCCTGGAAATAAATCAATCATTTAAATATCGTTGTCATCATCATTATTAAAAAAATAAGAAGAAGAGCTGCTACCATTCCTTACAATAGTTTTGTGTATTATTTTATTGTTATTATTATATAACTAGCTGTGCCCGCAACTTCATACGCATTTTTATTTAATTATATTATTTTATATGTATCTTATAGAATTCTAAAATAAAAGTAGCTGTCTGCTAGTATACTTTCTATCCTTGGCGCTTGGTGAAACTTCATTTTATGTGATTAAATTTTAATAAACACTTGGACTAATTCACTAATTTTTTTTTATATAATAGCCGACCGGTTTTGCTTTATTACAGCATCTTCAGGGCTATGTTATTAAATACTAATAATTTTATGTTTTAAATAACATTAACATTAATATGTTTTATTTAAAACATAAAATTATTAGTATTTAATAACATATCCCTGAAGATGCTGTAATAAAGCGAAACCGGTTGGCTATTATATAAAAAAATAAATAAATAAATAAATTTAGTGAAATAGTGCATGTATTTATTAAAATTTAATCACTGTTTGCTAGTGAAAGTCCCGTCAAAATTGGTCCAGTTCTTTAAGAGATTCGCGAGTGCAAAAAAAACATTCTCTGTGTAGATTCCTACCAGGCAGCTCGTAAGGGGCAAGCATAGGTTAATCACTACCGACTACTGGTGGTAGAGTGCTTCGCAGTAACTCGCCCGGGTAGGGATCCACCGCCTTAAATATTCCTGCCGCCATAATGACATTGTCGTGTTTCGGTCCGGAGGGTAGGGTAGCCGGTAGACTAGCACATAAGGTCTAATAGGCCGACCACAGGGCAGCGACGCACCTACAACAACTATGGTATCTATAGGCCACGGTTGTCTCTTACCATCAGGAGTCCTGTGTGCTTGTTCGCTTCCTAATTCCATAAAAAAAACTTCAGATAAACTTGTAGACCAAGTTGACCATCCCGAGAATTGAACCCGGGATCTCCTGCATCAACGTCGGAAACCGACTGCGGTCGACCTAGAGGAAATACAATTTAAAAATAAAAAAAAACTGAATAGTACCTGTGGATCTGGATGTTTGAAGTATCCGTTTTGTCTCGGGCAGCCTTTGGTGGGTTTCGGTTCTTCTGCAAATTGTAATTATATTTAAAAATTGTTTTATTTCTAAATTATTAACAATTATTAATATTAACAATTTTAAAATTGACCGTCAGGAAATTTTGGAAATCATTTAATTCTTACCTAAAGACTAATATTTCAGCCAAAAAATATTTTTTCAAAAATATAGAATTTCGTCCATGGTAAGATTTTATTCAACTGTACCCGCTGGTATTTTGTTCTAATGTCACATTAACATGCGTGTGTGTGGCCCATGTAATAGTACTTACGCAATTCTTTTCTGTCTCCACAGTCGACGTTCGAAGGGATGTCGCAATGTTCTTTGTTAGGGTTCTCATCCGAGAATACTAAACCATCTGGACAAAGCCTTTCTTCTGGTGTACCTAATAATAACAATAAAGTTTAGAAACAAAAGAATAAAATACGGTAATCCTTCTCAGATTGAGTACTGGTCGAAATTGTTTTCAATATGTACTTCTACACAAAGTTTTTTTTTATATTGATAATTCTACTTATATTTCAAAAATTTTAATGACATTTGATTATCTCGCGAAACGCTTCGGACTAGAGACTTATAATTACGCAAAAGTAATCCTCTTTTTTATGATATTGGAAGGCAAACAAGCAGACGGATTTCCTGGTGGTAAGAAATACACGTCGCCTATATACACCGAAGGTGAAAATGGTGAGTTGCCAACCTGAGGCTGGGATGGTAAGCCCTTTTCGTGAGTATGCTTATCGGCTACCCTACCCTTCAAACCAGAACACGACAACTCTTATGTTGTAGGCATCCACTGACGAGGTTTTGTTCAAAATTCATTGTCATGGAGGTGAAATAATTTAATAGTAGAACTAAATAACTAGACTTGCACATATGGTCGAACACCCCGACCATAGGGTAGCGGCGCACCTTCAACATCTATGGTGTCTATTGGACACGATTGTCTCTTACCATCAGGAGATCCCTGTTAGCTGTGTTATCCCATAAAAAATGAACAAATTTAGCCGCGAGTAACAGCTGGTTTTAAATAAACAATTAATCGGAGCATTCACATTCAGTTTGCATATCTTTTAGCATTTTGATGTTTGCCGCTATTATTTACGAAAGAGAAACTCATTAGTATTCTTTTTGTTTTTTTAGAAATTCTATTTATAGTCATGAATAAACTATTTGGAGAAATTGTGAGAAAGAATACAAGATTGATATACCGCGAGCGCTACAATTGTTTTGTGTGATTTAATGAAGCCCACTAAATAATTCAAACTCTCATAGTCATTTACTTTAGTCATTTGCTTTGCCTGCACGAAACTAACAAATATACTTTACTAACTTTTGTAGGAACATTATACAAGGTTTTATAAAAATAAAAAATGATTTAATCGATAAAATCTGACCTTCCGGCGTGACTTTTTTAACTTTATAAAAATCGCAGAAAGAGAGATTAGCCTGTCTAACAATACTTATTGGGGACACGTCTTTGTTAGGAATATACTCTCCAAATAGCTTCATGGTCTAGACATACTATTTCAGAATTAAATTTAATTCAATAATACTCTTAAACATGTTATTATGACTAAGTTGGCAATGACTTACTGTAGAAGCTGAATAGCCACAAACAGTTAGTGAAAATAATTATTTTTAATTGCACTTAAAAAGTAAATTGTCGAAATTGCTTTGGTTTGTGCTTGAGACGTGTTTTGAAGGTAAATGGCATTTAAATAACATGTCAGAGAGTAACACGTTGACCTTTCATACACGATACTGACCTTTGCTGCATTTGTAATAAAGGTCGCATTGGTATGAGTCTGGATAGAAGCCGCTCTTCTCCGGGCATTTAAAATCTTGGCCTGAAACTAAAAAACATTCATTAGTCATTATTCAACAATAAAACAAATTACACAATAATACAAACACAATATAACAAATATAATTATTATTTTATTTGATGTATATACATTATTTTTCTTAAAAAGTTTCTAATTAATATATTTAAAATTTATTAAAAAAATAACATTCCGATGTAGTGTGCATTTTATTAAAATCTGTTTACTTAAAAAAAATCTTTTTAAATTATTTAAGAAAGTGCTAAAATTAAATTATATAGTGGATCATAAATATATGTATGTTTACTTATTATTAAGAAATATTAGTATTCTATGCATAATTTATGTATTAAACTTGTAAATGAATATATACATAATCATATTACAGAAATTATTATTTAAACTAATACTTATCATGACCTAATACATTATGTTATTGTTATTACTAAACTTCATTATAATATTAATAAAAAATAATATTAACATCTAATAACAGCATAATTTACCAATATTTTGCCATTTTTACTAGAATTATGTCATTTTAAAGATTCCACGCGTATAATTATTTTTTTAATTACTCGCAAAAAATATTTGAACTCAAACTAAGTTTAAATAATCTTATTTAATCATTCTAACATAGCTTTTTACATATAAAAGTACCTTCACGCCTATTATCTCCGAAGGGGTAGACAGAGATATGCTAGTATATCCACGACTCGTAAGTCAGGTAGATATACTAGAACATTTACGATTAGCCAAGGTACTAGGGCCCTGATGTGATAGGTGGCAAGCCTATCGCTACTTCGGGCACATTAGAATCCCGGGTAATGAAATGCTTACTTAGTAAAATCTGAAAAACATTTTATGAAAAATTTCCCGACATGGGATTTGAACCCAGGACTCCATGCGGCTAACGGTCTTAACAGGCGACACCCGTACTGTTACACCACAGAGGCGATTACATATAAATTTCGAAAATAACAAATGAACATGGAGTTAATACGATCAGATCTCATACTATAATCGATCACTATTGCTGAATTCGCCCCATTTTACGGTACTTACACACAATCCACTTGACACAATTACGAGTGCTACATAGGTTTCGAAAATCCGATATACCGTGACACCGATCAATAGTAAAATTGCCCTTGCAAAACATGCATTAAGTAATTACTAGAGCACTCAACAATGCTAGGACGTATTAGTGAAAGGAGAACAGTATTGACTTATGTTATTGTAGAGGAAAATATTAAATAACTACCGGCCGGTCCTTCTGCTACCACTATCTAAACTTATTTTAAGTTTTTTTTAAATTTTTTTTTATATGATAAGGCAACGAACAAGCTCACGGGTTTCCTGATGGTATGAGACAAAACCGTGGCATATAGACACCATAGATGTTGTAGGTGTTAGGTCTGGTGTGCAAGTTTACTGGCTATCTTACCCACCAGATCGGAACACGACAATATCATTATGGCGGCAGGAATAGGTTAGGCGGTGGATCTCTACCCGGGCGAGATGCTGCACAGCATTCTATAGCACCACTGATGGAGAGAACATTTTGGTAGTGACCCAGTTAACCTATGCTCGCCTCTTACGAGCTGCCAGATAAGGATGCAAATGATCTATTCTCATTTATTTTGTTTGGACTAATTTGACATAACTAAAATGTTCTATCTCCTTTATTTTGTACTTCATTGGAAAAGAAGAGCTTATACTTAAAATAAAACGGGGAATTAATTTTCTGCTGCTAACTAAACTATAGTAGCAGAAAATATCAACAATGTCTATGATTTTATCCCCCCCCCCCTACTAATAATACATTGATTCCCCGTTTTATTCGTAACAGCCAATTGCAACGTTAAACGTAAAAGTTCTGCCAACATTCTTATTTCTTTAAGAGTTGATTTAAATTTGGAATGTGACATTTTAACATTTTGCAAGGATGTAAAATGGCTGTAGTTATTTTTGATTTACAAACTGTATTCATGAATCGTCCAACTATCAGAGTGTTATATGTTTCTACAGAAAATAATAACAAATAGAATGAAATAATAAGTTCTCTTAAACATTGAGATGCTTTTATAATGATGGGTCATAGAAAA
Organism: Lasaia peninsularis; assembly: GCA_018236625.1. Classification (NCBI taxonomy): domain Eukaryota; kingdom Metazoa; phylum Arthropoda; class Insecta; order Lepidoptera; family Riodinidae; genus Lasaia; species Lasaia peninsularis. The sequence goes on from DVZL01000879.1 coordinate 10,751, forward strand.
AGTTGCTGCAAAATTGCTGTTTGCTTACTTACAAGAAAAACTGACTGAATGAACGATGAAATTAATTATTTTACGTACATAACATGATTATATTGAGAAACGTTTTAATGTTAATTATGATACTTAACATTTACTTTTCGTGCCATAAATATTTATATAAGTAATAGTTATTCACTAAAACCAGATTAAAATAGTTAACCTCTTACATAATACTAGCTGCCCACCAAGCATCGTTAGGGTATTCAGCGAAATTCAATCGTCTACGTCTTCCAGGTTTTGCAAACAAATCTGTATAATATGAATTTAGACAAAAATGGAAGTCAAAGAAATATATTATCGAAGTTTTATTTGTCGGAGCATTTGTATTTTTTATAGTATGCAGGCTTCTCTTTTACTAATTAATAGTTAAATACATCACTACTTTTTGTCTAATTATAAGGGAAAATGTCCGACATTACACTCATTGCAAAATATAAGTTTTGTAACATGCGTATAAAATTTCGTGTATAATGTAAAATGACTTCAACAGTAGCCACAGCCTAATGGAATTCACATTGTCCTTGTGGACTTACTGTCACTTTCGTAACTGGTAATCTAAAATAATTTTAGTCTATTATACCAAATAAAAGACATATAAAAGTATACATACAACAAAATCATAGAACAGTTTGCTCTTTGAAGTTTTTTTCATTTAACACTTAATTGGACACACGTTATACTAAAACAGTACAAAAGGTAAGATTGTCTCTAACAAGAAATATTTTACAGCTTTCATAAAATAAAAAAAAAGAAAAAAAAGAAAAAGGTATACTGCGTAAAAATAAAGAAGTAATGAAGAGATTATTATTAAGAATATTATTAATTAATACATAAACTTAAGACTGTATATATTTTAACTAATATGATTTACCTATAAATATGGTTTATAGAGGTTACTTTTAATATACTACTTTTACTAATACATAATTTATTCATAGTAGATATTATTTAAGTAAGTAATACGTAACTTCGTTCTTTAATGTCTATATTAAAATTTATTACCGTTAATTAAAGCAAATTATAAACATAAATAATTGACATACATTTCAGAAGAAAGACATACAAAAACGACAACGTTTAGGCCAATTTTGAACTGGTTCTAACACTTTTAGTGTTAAAACCAGTTTACAATTTACACTGATTAGTGTTAAGGTTCAAGTAAAATCTAAAGCATATGTCAGTTGTTCTAAATTCGAAATGGTATCAGGAACCTTTTTAAATGCCTGTTAGATGAATTATAACCTATTTCCAATATTTTTGCGGAGTATGAAGACCCACATTAAAGGTTATAATTTACGTGGGAAATGAAATATTTTCTATCGGAAAAAAATTAATGTTTAACATCGCGCAGGGAAAGACGCGGATGCGTGATAGTGAGGTGTATCGACCCTTGATAGACATTTGAACTTACTTAGATTACTTTTTGTTTTTAACACGTTTTTGTTTCTCCAAATAACTTTAACACGTGAGCGCCCTACACAGCTAGTGTCGTATAAAAATATGTGTAATCATAACTACAAAAAAGCTTAAAAAATCATAATCATTTTTAAATAGCTTATCTACTAGGTCACTATAATTATCTCTTTGTGTCTATCTCATTTATGAGAGTCTAAATACAATGCCCATTCCTACTCTTCCGTGTGTTATTAACAAACTAATCTTTGTTATATTATCTCTCATTATATATTAACTATCTAATTAGCAGTTATAATGTAAAATATTGTGCTATTGACGATATGGAAACCGATTAATTAACACTGATAGCAGTTGAAATATTTTGCTATTATGAACATGTTATTCAGGTTTCTATTTTAACAAAAAACGCAACCAACAATTTCGCGTGGACGTATTTTATGAAAATATAACTTGCGTTAGGTTGGTTACAAAAAAAGAAGTTCATGTTTAAAACCCGAACAATGATAAGCAAGGACATTAGACTTTCAGTAAAAGAAACTACGATGCATGAATTAAAAACAAACATTAAGGACAAATGTATAGGCGGCGGTAAAACAGGCCAAATCAAGAAACACTTGCTAATTGTGGAACAAGACATGAGTGCCATTGGACTTACTACTAGGAATACTGAAGACCGAGCAAAGTGAAAAGTACTAAGAAGTACGAATACACTTTTCTTACACTCCGGCTACAGAACTAAGACACCTACAACATCTTTGGTGTCTATAAGCCACTACTATGTATTAGTACCAGGTGAGCCGGTGTGCGTATTCACTATCTTAAACTTTAAAAACTCGGAGTTCTCATATCAAAATGCAAGGAGCAACAAGAATGATGCTACGATATGATGATGATTATGATTGGTCATTAGGAGTTTAATAACTATGAAATGAAAAAGTTAAGTGTGCTTACTTTGAATCAAATTTACAAAATGACACACAAACACGTATGTTTGTATTGAAACCACAAATATGATCATGTTTTAAAAACATAATAATGTATAAAAATTACAAATTGAAAAATATACATTTATGTTGAAATTTAATTTCAAACTAGGAACTTAATTTACATAATTATAACTAGAACAAGTTTCAAAATAATATCTAATAGTACAATAAAATAATTGTTAATAATAAGTAAGTAATAATATAGTTATCAATGTTGTAATAATAATGTCTTAATAATATACAGAAGATCTTGAGTTCCTTGTAATCTTTTTATTCCAGCTTCCATCATCTTTAGTATATAAAACTGTGTTTTTATAGTTATGAAATTCGTCTGTTTGTTTGTAAATCACAAGTCATATTAGAAAAAATATTTAATGATTTCTATTAGGAAATAAATTTGGAAAAACTTTTTGGCTACTGTCTAAAAGTTACCTAAAGTTTACAAAATTAAATGGTAAATATATTTCAATTAGACAAATTTTTCAAAGAATAAAATACTTTTACACATGTGAAACGTAAGATCTAACTGTAGTAATTGTTGTTTTCTATCTATAGAATATAGACCCATAATGTTATAGACAGAAAACAATCCTTTATATAGTTTGTTGGAGCTAAAAAACTTGAGTGCACTTGTATAGAAAAAGAATATTCGTGAAAATATTTTTAGAACAAGCACATGGGTCTCCTGATGGAAAAAGAAACCCGAGGTGCGTCACTGTCTGTGGTCGGGCTGTTAGACCGCATGTGCAAGTCTACCGGCTACCCTATCCTCCGGACCGGAACACGACAACGTTATGGCGGCAGGAATAGATAAGGTGATGGATTTCTATCCATGCGAGTTGCTGTACGGCACTCTACCACTAGTGCTAATATTGGTAGTGACCCAGTTAACCTATGCTCGTCTAAACTAAGCTGTCTGGTAGGAAGGCAGATATACACGAGGGACCTGGACTAACACTGAGAAAAATAACCTAACTCATTATCTCTTACCCCATTTTAAAATTCCGCTATCGATCGTATCAGCTACACTAACAGTGTCAACTAAAGCCTAATATTACTAAGTAAATTCGGTCAGCCGTTTTACATATTAAATTGCTTAGTGAATGGTGTGTAATTATTATATGATTACTTTTATCTTAACCTCTTTTCAAATAAGCAATTTAAAATGTTTGTATTAAAATATGATATTATAAGTCAATCCGTAAACTAAATAAGTCTGATTTTTTTTTCGTAGGAGAAATTACTTTATATTTCTTCATGTTTATACTTGGCATGTAGGAATTACGTTGATAATAATACGTTTTCGTTGAAAATATATGTTTTTATTGACAAAACAAGATATCTTTGTTAGTTTAAATAAACCATCATGAAGAAAGCATCGAAAGAGCTTTACTTTGAATTCTTTTTATTACTTATTATTTTCATATGAAAATTAAAATGTATATGAAAAAAACATTGATGATCTCATTTAGTTATCATCTCAGATACCAGAGCTAAGCGACGGCTATTAGGCTTATTCCTGTTTCAAGTTCTGCAAGTTTATTTTGAATATCAAAATGGTCGAAGACCCAACGCCATGCCATAAATTATATCAAATGTATTCAAAATAAGAATTAATAACCTTCTAAACACTTTAAAGATTCAAATAACATATTTTGTATAAATACCATTAATATTTCAACTTATAAAACCATAATACGTATTATGAAGAATCAAATTTTATTGTCTTAATTTTTTTGTTTATTTTTCCTCTCACTTGACACTTAATACTCTCTGCCTTATACCCAATGGAGTTAGCGTGAATATATGTATGTAATCTCAAAATTTATAAGTGTTAGTTATTATCTTACAAACACAACTATTGAGTAAATTATTTCGTTATCTTTACTAATTTCATTTTGTAATCCATTGAAATACACCCAAAATATCAAAGAAGCCATCAAATTATCCATTTAAGCGTTAAACACAGTCATTAAAGTATAAATATGTGTAAAAAAAATTAATTTGAACGGAACTTTGTAATTCTTTCCTTTAAATACAAAGGTTGATTTCTAATCACAGTAATATAAACGGCTTTATTCGTAATTAGAAATACTTATAGTTAATATCTTTTATTGGGTGATAATTTGTGTTAATTTGAAACATAAATCTTTTTATTGGTTCATAGTTTGGAAAAAGGAGGTTGTAATTACTTTTCATGTAATATATTACTCTTCGAAACAAAAAAATTATTCAATTCAATAATGATAATTTTTTCAATGTTTTCAGAGAAATTGATATATTTTTATGACTTTACCCAAATTATTTTAATGTTTTTTCAGCTAATTTTAGTCTGTTTTAAAATATCATTCGCTAAAAGCTGACCAAAAAATAAAACTGTAAAATTTTCGAGGTATACTTATAGTAAATATTGAAAATAATTACAATTAAAGAGCTTATTTTATATGAAAGAATAATAAAAGATTATAAGCAAAACAAATATAAAAATGACTTACCAAGTCCACAGGCGACTATAGCGAAGAGTATTAAGCTCTTCATGTTGAATGCCTTACTAGGTGACAGTATAGTAAATTTGTCTATATATTATCCGGATATACGTGCGGTTCCTTTCGAAGGTTGAGCTGTATTGCCCGCTGCAGCAACCACAGCGACGACGGGGCGGCGTATGCGCAAATTTTGTATACCACGTTCGGATGATTGAATTGCAATCCGGTTTTTTTGATATATAAATTAAATTTTCTGAATAGCTTCAGGTTATTGACTTCTATTTTTTGTAGAAATATAGTAGATAAAGACCTTAGGTGCAAGGTCAATAATATTAGGCTGTTAAGGCTTACTGAATATATCGAAGGACATTATTTTAGGAACAGTATTAGAGAGACAACAACAACTCAGCTGTTTCAGAGATCAATACAAACAGACAGATAGATAGATAGACAGAGAGACAGACAAAGATTTAAAAAAATACTATAATAATTACTTGTACAAGTAGTAAAAATAGTTTACTTGGTGGTAGAGTCTTGCAACAACTCGCCCGGATTGGTACCACCGCCTTACCTATTCCTGCCACAATAGCGGCAATGCTCGCCACTGTCGTTTTCTGGTTCGAAGGGTAGGGTATCCGGTAAACTTACTCTCGCAAGAGGCTTAACATCCTAGCCTCAGGTTGGCAACGCACCATTTCCACCTTAGGTGTCTATAGAAGACATGTATTTCTTACCATCAGGAAATCCGTCTGCTTGTTTGCCTTCCATTATCATAAAAAAAGCCGTTATTTTATTATTACACACAGACACTCTAAATTCATTCATTTGTATAGATATACGTAGCTAATATATGTGTTTTAGTCAAAACATATATAAACCTAATTAAAACTATATTCCAATCATTATAATTTAGATACCAATGTGTAGCAACACGTATCAAACTACGTTTAATACATTCTCATTGACTTTTTTTACTTCAACAGTTTTTGCAGCAGTAGTTGTTTTTGTATCAGTCAAGTATCTGTATTGTGCCATATTGATTGTGATGATTTTATTCTTAAGATGTACGAATGAATTAATCAATATATAATTGATGCTTATCAACCAATATTTTTATCAAGTAAAATTGACATTGTATGTGCATGAGTGAAAATTTTTGGCACAAGAGAAATGGTAAAGCTGAATATGAAGCAATTATTTTGCAGCCGAGTACAAGTTTATTCTGTCTGGTGATAGAAAAGAAAAATATACAAATATTTAATGTGCAAATTCTTTTATTTTTACGGTGGTATCCGATTGTTTATCGTCAAAATTGAAACTTAATCAAGTATCACACACGACATAGTTAACTTACTTTTGACTTTACATAAAATCCTACTACCTTGCTAATATTATAAATGAGTATGTATGGATGTATGTATTAAATATGAATGTATGTATGAATGTTTGTTACCCTTTCACGAAAAAACTACTGGACGGATTTGGATGAAAATTTGCAGTAAGATAGCTTATACACGAGATTAATATATAGACTACTTTTAACTGACTACATCAAAAAGAGTTTTTACGCAATAAGCATTGTAAGTCGGAAAATAATCTTCTTTTTGAAAGTTATACATGTAATTAAAATAATTCACGCGGGCGAAGCTGCCGACGGAAAGCTGGTTCATAATATTTTTAGAATAAAATAGGTAGTATAACAGTTTAACTTTTTATAGCAAGAATTAAATGGTGGTTTAAAAAGACACACTCTAAATAGTCGAATGAGCCAAAACACCTCCACTCCGGTGAATGTCTATACAGATCAGTAAAAAGGTTTATACATACACATACGTACGGGGTTAAGCATATTTTATCTCAGACCGGAAAACCTCCAAATCCTACACGTCATGGTCAATTTCATGGTAAAGTTAATGAATTTGATATTTATATCGCTGAAATATCTGAATTGTATGTGACTGGTATATTATAAAGCTTTGTCATGGTAATTCCAGAGTTTAAAATGTAGATTGTAATATTGAAATAGGTGAATCCGTACTAATATTATAAATGCGAAAGTAAATTTGTCTGTCTGTCTGTTACGCTTTCACGCCTAAACCATTGATCCGATTTTGATGAAATTTAGTACCGAGATAGAGTTGACTTTGAGAAAGGACATAGGCTACTTTTTAACCGACTACATTAAAAGAGGATATGTTTTTACGCAATAAGTATTATAAGTCGGAAAAATGTATGTCCTTTGAAAGTTGTCTGTGTTATTAAAATAATTCACGCGGGCGAAGCCGCGGGCGGAAAGCTAGTATGTTATAAAATCAAAAAAGAGCTTTTTTTAATAGGAGCTCAGTATACTGACCACACACATAACTCACCTGGTGAAAGTGACATCAAGGTTGGAGATGTACTAGGCTTTTTATGGTATAACAGGCACACGGGTGCCCTGATGGTAAGAGACTACCGTGGCCTATAGACACCAACAGAAGTTGTAAGTGCGTCAATGTCTGTGGTGGCCTATTCACTTCATCCAATAACATGCAAATTGTAATTCTTCGAGCATTCCTTTAACTTTCAGAAACCAAATAAATAAAATTGTATCTAACTTAAATTCACAATAACTTTTTTTAATTAATTTATAGTTTCGTTTAGAAAGGATCAGAATTAGTAAATTGTGGACTAAGAAGTAGGTTACACAATAAGCAATATGTTTGTATGTAATTGTTACTATAATATTATCTCAGTGTAATCGTTTATTGTCCTTAATAAAAAAGGATAGATATCCCATTTAATATCTAAATTTTGTTTAATTTGACCTTATCCTTTGATGTCATTATGTTTCTCTTTGTTAAGCCTTTTATAAAATATTAATTGTCACTACAATTTTATAAAACATTCTTATTTATATCTAATTTATCTTATTTTCTTATATTATTTAAAAATATTATAAGAATATTTTCTTTATTTTCCAATGTTGGATTTTGGTGAAACTACCACATATTCATAAATTTTAACAAAAAATATCAGCTGACCGGTTTCGCTTTTTAGAGCATCATCAGGGCTATAACTTAAAATACTTAAAATAAGGATATTTGACACCAGTAGGAACTCTCTGGTTACCAGGTAAAAGTAACTGGTATGATGATGTATTGTTAAAAATACATATTAAACTCATCCAACAAATTTTCAAGATCTTAATCTATTATAATTATAACTTAAGACGCCGGTGAAAGAGGCTTTAAATTTAGTTTAACATTCTAAATTCCTTTTTACTTTCGGTGTTGATATGTAGGTATTATTAGGGAATACAGGGGAGGTGCTGAATATTAATGTAAAATATTGGTGCGGATTCTGACGTACATCGTTTAAATGTATGTAATATATTTTCAATAAAACAAAAACAAAAGAGACCAAAGATTTTAGTCTTGTCAAATTATTCTGAACTTCGTAAGATAAAAGCAGTATTGTAATAAATAAATTTCGGGGTATAAATTAAACGTCCATAAAATATCGCGTATAAATTAACTGACAGTTTACTAAACATGTTTGGTATTTCTTTTATTTGCTTTAAAGGAGACAGCGATAAGTGAAAATAACGCGCACTCAATATACCACTATGTCAGATGAAATGACATTATGACAAAATCTTCACTATGCAATAAATATATTAATAAAAAAGTACCTTCACGCTTATTATCCCCGACAGAGGTAGGCAGAGGTGTGCTAGTATATTCACGACTCGTAAGTCCAGTAGGTATAACCCGGGACCTTACGTGGCTAACGGTCTTAACAGGCGTTAGCCGTAAGGTTTCACCGCAGAGGTCTATATAATAACTATATAAACTAAACTATGGCGTTAGTAACATTAGCTATGTTTATATTTATATCATACACTTATAATTTTCAAGTCATATACGTTTTTGTTACGATAATATTTTGGGTAAAAAAATAAAAAAAACAAGAACTATGTAGATCAATCAGTAAATTGAAACTTTAATCAAACAATTATATAATTTGGCAAAATTACGTACTTGTTTCAAGTTATTTGTGTAAAGTGTGCGCCGCCGCCACCTTAAGTATTTCTCAATGTTATGGATGTTTTTTGTAACATATAATTAATTAGTTAATTTAAAGTAATAAAACGAAAATCTAATAACTGTTACACAAAAGTTTGAAAATTCATGTCACAATAGTAATTACAGGCGGCCCTGAATTTCAGTGGACTCAATTATTTTGTTATTATAACACATTAATACAGAACATGGCAGTTAATATATTTTTATGTAATTAAACATCTTATTACCGAAGTAAAAGCTAGTGACAGTGTGCTAGTTACATTATTTTAATTGAAAACGTTGTTGAATTCTACATTTTCTTAAATTGACAAACTTTGAAAATATTTTAAATAATTTTCCAGTCACAAAATAAATAATAGTTTAAAAAAAACTATAAAACACGCTTTTAATGCTTGTACAACTAAAAACTAGAAAATAATTCTAAGTTATGAAGAGTTCATGTTACAGGGGGAGAAAACCAAACTTA
>DVZL01000880.1:0-20197 GCA_018236625.1 Lasaia peninsularis
AACTAAGTAATGGGGTTTTCATATTTTTTTTATCATTAACTAGCTTTTAACAGCGGCTTCGCTCTCGTTTTTTAGCATCTGACCTGGAAAACTGAGAAGTCACGTACTAAGTTTCACCCCCTCTTTTAAAAAGTGTGGGGCAAATTTTCATAAATATAATGCACGATTTTTTTATTTTTACTAAAAGTCCATATACCAATCTTTAGCTTTCTACCTTGATAAAAGCCTTTCAGTTCCTGCACTCCTCTGATCCTCCTTGTTGTACCAATGTAAAAACCTTACTACGATCCCCTATCAGTAATTCTGCTACCTACTCCAATTATTCAGAATTTTTTTACTGGAATTGAATTATGTGCTAGTTATATAACTATTTTAATAATTCGAACGACAAGGACTGTCTGCTTCAAAAGTTTTTTTGAGCAATAAAAACTTAATCGTCTTTTTGGTAAGAGTTAAAAGGTACCATATAAACGACTCATCAGAATCTGTTGAAATTATTATCTGTTTGTTTGAAAATTCGTTTCGTTAATTCATTCACTTCTTAGTTACTTGATTGTGACGAAATTAGGCCTGTGCCCTTGGGTTATAAGATAGTAGGGTACTTCTCATAACGATATCTTAAATTCAAGGGAGAGTTAGGTTAGTTAGATAGTTAACTATTTTAGTATTTTTGTTAGTTCCGCATATTTACCGTCAATATTTCTACTAAGTTAGGTTTGTCTTAAGAATGCAGTGTGTCGCCAGGGTAGTTACATGTGTATTAGTAGGATTATTATAGCACAAACTTTTCGTGTAAGATGGGATTCTCACTTATCACTGTGAACTTGACCGTTTAATTATCGGTAAATTGCGCAGTGGCTAATAATGAAACACTACCTACATTTTTAACGCAAACGTACTTTAAATATATTTCCAATACCTACTCATTGGATTAAAGTTTTCACCATGTAATATATTCTTCAACCAGGGCAGATATCTCCTATTATACACATCAGTTCTTTTTCTGATAACTATCATATTCAGCGTATATTTTAAAGTTTTTTAATCTACATTTACAAAAATATGAGATGGTGTTAAAGACATACCCTTTTGTAATTTATAGAGAAAACCTCATATTATTTTACTTACTACTTACCGTGATAAATGGTAGACCACTTAACGTCAATGCTTCCCACTGTCATGTTTCTGATTTTAAAGAAAGGCAGGAGTTATAGGTGCATATACACAAACGACTTAATATGACATATTCAGGTTGGCAACCCATTAATATCTAAGTATATATTAATCACTTTCAGGCAATCAGTCTGCTAGTTTGCCTTTTTACATATAGATTGTAAGAGACAATCGCTGCTGCTGACACCATAATTTTTTTTTAAGTATAAGGCAGCGAACAGGTACACGGATCTACTGATGGTAAGAGACAACCGTGGCCTATAGACACCATAAATGTTGTAGGTGCGCCGCTACCCTGTGGTCGAGCTATTAGACCTTATGTGCAAGTCTACCGGCTACCCTACCCTCCGGACCGGAACACGACAAGTCATTATGGCGGCAGGAATAGGTAAGGCGGTGGATCCCTACCCGGGCGAGTTGCTGCACAGAACTCTACCACCAGAGGTCATGTTGGTAGTAACCCAGTTAACCTATGCTTGCCTCTTACGAGCTTTCCGGTAGGAAGGCAGTTGGTCTATTCTACACAGAAGACCCGAACCAACACGGGGAAAATATTTCTGGTGCAAGTGTGTCGTTCTCTTATGAGCAAGATCTTAGGTCACATTAAGTCTATGTCTGCATGCCCCTGTCCTTTTTATTCTTATATTATGTAACTTGTGTAATAACTATTGTTTCAACTTGAGCAATATAAATTAGAATTATTTTTAAATTCAATTTAGTTTCATGAAACTGTTATATAATTAATGTACTTCATCGTCATAACAAGACCTTTAAGTAATAATATAATATTAACAAAAACATTAAGTATTAATATAATATTAATACTTAATGTTTTTTTAAAGAGGAAGGAAATGAAATCAACTGTTATAGTATTTAACATATATATTTCTTTGAGCTTTTAATTGCATTTTGAAATACAACATAAAATATTAAATAAGATTATTAAATTTCGTAAAATCAATAACACCATTTGTTTAATTAAAGAATGAGCAAAATCTCGTCAGAGCTAGCGAATACGTAATATTTGTCATTTTATAATTATTATCAATAAAATGATAGATTTAGAATTCCAAATCTCAAAGTTATTAGAACGCTCGACGCATAATTATCAAGAAAATCATCCAAGCTGATAAGGAAATTTATTTCTTAAGCTTCAAAAGTTAAGGCCCATAATTGTGCGACGAGGATTCCGAATACTGCAGTGATTGATATACTTACATTTACAATATTATATATAAAAGAGCATTTTCACTCAAAACCGTATAATCATCGTATATCTTGTTGTTACAATTGGAAGATTACAGAATGTTCTAAACGTATACGAATGTTATCGTCCTTCGAAAGAAAATTGTATAACGTATCACTTTTTAATATAACGGTTGACTTGTCAACCCTTCAAGTGCTGGTATAATGGTATACAAGATCTCACAGTAGAGTCGCCTAATAATACTTACTTAATACTAAATAATAAATAGCAACCTCACATGAGAGCGTACCTAGAGCTTTACACTAAGAGATTGTAGTATAGCATTCTATTACACTGCGTCGTATGTACAACACAACTGTGCCGAGTGAGATTGAATCTCTGAGATTACAGGCTTTGACGGATCTAAACACTTCACAAAACAACTTTCAAAATATACAGAATAAACTAAGAACAATTTTAAACCTAACTCTGATTTACATAAAAAAAATTAAGTAAAACGTAAATATTGCAACATATTTTATCAAATATATCAGACTGATATCAAGCGGCGAACTGACGCTGAGTTGAATAGTCAAGATTACTAAAAAAATTTTGTTTTTAGAACATTAGCAAAAAATATACATTTATTAAGAGATCGAATCGAATTTTAAGACTTAACATGACTTATATTTACAATTATTGAAATGGAATTACAACATAGTGTGGAAGAGTCGCGGGTGTCTGTCGCGCGACAAACTTTATATGTATTTTCTAAAGGCAATATTTTGAAAATATCTTCTTATGTCTAACGAACGTAAGACGTTTGGCGTATACTTATGTTGCTAGTCATTAATTACACTAACCGTACTATGCGGTGAACTCTAACGATTACCTAAATAATAAATTGGCAAAGAGTTTTGAAATACTTAACGTCGCGTCGCGACCTAACCCTAAGAGTTTCAACGTAGCAGGATATGGTATCATCACATCTGATGGCCCGTTCGACCTTTAAATTTACACGTATTTACTGGATAGCTGTTTCGCTAATTCCGTATACTTAAGAAATTTTGAATGAGGACTCTCATCAAATGATTGCGCGGGGCTGCGAGGGTCTTGTGGAGAGGCCGCATTGGAGCCCCCACTTTTATGTGTGCCAGGGGAAGCAGCCGCAGTGGGAGCTTTTATGGGTACTGGCTCTGGAAGCGCACCGTCTTTTACAAAATGCATTTTTGAAAGATGATGCCGATAAGCACCTTTTGAAATAAATGGAGTGTCACATAGAGCACATTTCATTATTGAATCAGTCACAACGGCGTCATTACAGGCCCAGCTAAAAGTTAAAATACTCGGTGGCCCGGCTGGAGATTGAGCTGGTGGAGGAGCACGAGCTGAAGTGGTTTCAGTTTTATCGCATAATTTTTGTAGAGCCGCTAAAGGATGACTGCCCCCTCGACGGGAGGAACTTGGCTCATTGGAAGATCCACCTCCAGCTAAATTATCGAACATAGATGACAAAGCGCCTAAGCTTGATGGTGGTTTTCTATCAGTACCAGGAGTAGGCGCTGAGCGATCACTTGCGGGACTACGTGGACTTGGTACAGGACTTGGGCCCTCGCTTTCGCGCTTTGGGACTGTTGGCTTCACATCTTCTTCAACTGAGCTATTTGGTCTGGCTTGTTCATCTTCATCTTCTATTTCAGTCTTTACTCTTAATTGTTGGTTAGTCAAATCTACTCCATTCTCACGTTCATCATCCTCCGTTACTTCCTTTTTTATTCGAACTTCTGAAGGTCGATCTTCGGAGGCAGGTGTTTGTGAACCTCGAGTATCAGGAGTTGTGCGTGGAGTCATATGGTATGAATCTAGCTTTCTATCAGGGGTAAGAGATTCTACTCTACTTCCACCTCGTTCAGACATAGAACTGGATTCACTACCACTACGTTCACGGCGGCCATAACCTTGTTGGTGATGATAATTTCTAAGCATATTCATTGTTTGTGCATCTACAAGAGGTTTAGTATAATCTACACTTTCATCTATACCTAACCTTTTAAGAATACTGGAACCCATTGGAGCGTGAGAAGTTGCACCGGGAATTCCGGGAGCCGCATGTCTAGAACGAGTATCGAAACTTTTTTCAATTAACTGCTCTATAGCATTAAGAACTGAAGGTGACGAGCTTTTATCATTGCTTGTATTAGGATCTTTGGAACTAGGAGAAGAGTCATTTACAGAAGATGGGGAGCGATGGTGAGCAGAGCCAGGAGAAGGTATTTCATCATTAATACTTTTACGACCATCGCGATTGGTAGGCGTAACATGACCGGGTACGTCAGGTGGTATGATATTATTTGAAAGTAAAGCATTTTTAAGGAAATTCCTTTGGCTATTCGACATAGGCGCACCTATACATTGACGAATATGTTCAACAAAAACTGCAGTCTCAATTTTATCTCCACATTTCTCACAAGTTATCCGACTACCAGTGCCGAAATCTCTAATGGGCTTCCCCATGGGAACGCCGTTACCCTCTCCATTTTTAAACTCATGTTGAGCTCTTTCTAACTCGAGTAATTTTCTAACGGGCAAAGATTTCTTTCTTTTTTCTCTAGTTTGTCGTCGCCTACCACCGCTTTCAGTTATAGATCGCATTATATGTTCCTTATAGTGCGAGTTTTTTACCATATGGTTACTTAGCTCTTTAAGTGAACTAAATGCCTGATCACAGACTTTGCAAGTTAAAACAGCACTAACATGACTACTTGTTCCGGTAGCCGGAGGAGCTGCATTATTGGGACCTGGACCGCTTGAATTAGAACTTTTGGCTTCATCAGAAGATTTCCAAGAAATAATTTGCTCTTGCGATATTATGTTTGTATAGTGCTGAGTTCGTTGCATGTGACTAGTCATCTCAGCAAGTGAACGGAAACTCTCCGCACACCACATACATTTTAATATTTGTCTTGTTTGTTCTGCACCTTTTCCTAACCAAACATCCTGACCTCGAACTAACTTTCGAGGAATTGGCATATTTTCCTTTATTAACATATTAAGATCATTATGATTAGGCTTAGATGAGCTACTTGATGATGAAGAATTATGTGAAGGCGTTGAAGGAGAGCTTGATGGAGGTTGCAATGACGGGGGCAAAGGGGCTCCACTTGTTGGAGGTACAGGTACATTGACACCACAGTGTTTTGCTTCCTTCATATGTACGGTAAGATCAGCAAGCGAATTAAAACTTTTCTTACACCAAACACATTTTAAAACATCTTTAGTTTGATCAGCACCCTTATTAAGCCAATGAGATTGCCATGCTGAGTGTCGAGCTGCAGCATTGGGAGTAAGACCTGCTCCAAGGGCCGCACTTTGCACAGATCTAAATAATTCTTCGCCACCTAACCTACTTAATTCGCTCATTTTTTCAAGAGCTTTAGTTGCGTCACTAGGTGTTGGTCCACCATGTTTTAGCTTGCCATTCCAATCTGGAGGTACTCCGCCTTTTGGTGATAAGCTAGCTACGGCAGCAGCAAAGAATGGTAAATGAGGAGCAACTGGCGATGGCCAGGCTGCAGGAATTGGTTTAAAATCTGATGACCTCGAGTTTTTTCTAATTGGTACCGGAGACGGTAAGTCTTCTGGACCCCTCTTTCTGGTACCTACCGATAAATCTAATGGACCATTTTCACTTTTACTCAGGTTGACAGCATCGTCCACTTCTTCATCATCATCATTCGGTGATTCACTTCTTTTGGTGCTGAAGTCTAAGACAGCGTCTGCGCGTTCTGCATCCGTCAGGTCTTCTTGGCAGGACATGAGGAGTCGCTGTTGAGCCGCAGCCGCAGCCGCACCAAGATATGCTGCTACTGCGGCAGAGTGTGGTGGTAGAAGCGCTGCAGGTAACGCTGCTGGTAAAGCAGCAGATAAGGCAGCAGGTAAAGGAAGGCTTGGGGCGCTTCGACCGGAATACACAGAGTCGTTGGATGGACATCTTGGTGCTCCCGACGATTCTCTTGATAAACACCTGGGACTTTCCCTGTGAACAACAAAAAAGATAAATAAGTACAGGTATAATTTAGGTATTTTATTTAATCTTATCAAACTTCTCATACTGTTATATAGTAAAGAAAACTAACTTATGTATATACAGTAAAGAAAACTTTGTTATTATTAGTCTCGGTGATGAATTTATTTTGAGATCTTTATACTAAATGATGATTGCAATGAAAATTCGTAATATCACATCATAAAAATGAGATTTTTTTATTGCAATTACCTTTTTTTTTCTAATGATGAATGATTTTCATACTAAGTTCAGTAGTTCTAAATATATCGATCACATACAAAATATCAAACTAATATTTTGTCATCTTCATGATATAAAATGTCTAAACTTAAATATTATTATTCTATATATTACGAAAATTTTGTAATATTGCGAAGTATATAAAAATGCATTTTATATACCTATTTGTTCATGAGAAAACATTTTAATGTTATATTTCTTAAAAAAATAGGATGTGTTAATCCAGGTCCATGTCTAGTCTAGTATTTTTTCGTAAATGTTTAGATTATTTAATTCTATTCGTAATGAAATCTGATAAGTCATTGCTAAGTTAAAATAGCTGGTAGTACGTTAAACCTTTTTCTTCAGTCTCTCAATCATTTTTATGGGTTTATGTTAATTTAAAAGAAGAGTGCTTCCGACAAATTGTTATGCTATCTGTATCCTAATTTCAAACTGCATGTTATGTTAATTCATATCCTATATCTCTTGGATATCTGGTAGATATAAAGACAATACCTATTATCTTAGTAGAAGTCTTCAATAAATAAAAATGTTCATTTATTACTATTCATTAAATTTGGTATTTTAGTCGTCGTCACTTATATCATACATAGTACGAAACAAATTCGCTCTCTTTGTTCCTATATCCATATACATGCTTAAATCTTTAAAACTACGCAACGGATTTTGATGCGGTTTTCTTAAATAGATAGTGATTAAATAGAAATGTTTTTATGTACCTATATAACATGTATAAGATACCCAAACGAATCCGGGGTGGGGGGTCGCTAGTTTATTATATAGGATTATAATATAAGTATGATCTCAAGAAGTAGATAGTTTTAATATTGCCGAATTCATGTGAATCTTGGACTGTCATTCCACTCATAAGTACATATTTAGCTTTCATACTATTTTGACAATGAAGTTTCGTTACATATTCAAACCGATTAACTTTTAATATCATACAAATTAAAACTTCACTATGATGAAATGAATTTTGTTTATTATGTGTATGACACCTCCATAGTAAATTTTAGTAAAAATTTACAAAACTGACTAGGTTACTGTTAATAAAAACAACTAAACGAGCATAAATAAAAAATAAGGATTTAAGAAAAGTATGTATTTAGCAAAAAAAAGTGTTTTACATCAAATTTATAACAAAAAATCAATCAAGTGTCAGTTAAAGAAAACAAACTCGAAATTGTTTTTCATACAAAAATAAATTGTAAATATTATTATAATTTTGCAAGAATTTTGAATTCAACGTAAATTTTATCTAAGTCGTAAAAAGTTTTATTGAAATTTATAACATAAAATACAATAATAAATGCGAAAAACATCATCCTAATACGCTAATTTTATCTATTAAATAATTTTTGATATACTTATTTAAATAATTTATTTGCTATAAAGTTTTTATTTACTACTATGCTGTAAATCAACTTTCAACACTTTCATAAAGTCGTCGAGAGTTTATTAATCAAATATTATATCAAATATACGTTTACTTAGTTTTTTCTTAGTCGTCGTATCTAACACATGACCTCCATAACTAATTAGTGCAAAATAAGTGTGCAGTTTGATGAATAAATAGAGTACAAATAACACTTATAACTACGTATCTAAAGCAATTAACTATCCAAGGAATCTAGATAATCACATGATAAACAACAAAGGCAATAATAAATCTTATCAAACAATATATCAAGATTTATAGACACTTATATTATTAGTCAAGATACGAAATAGGAATACTAATATTGAAACAGATATCATTAGCTTTAACATTGGTAATATGGATTGTGAGAATTAAATCACTTGAACATTATTCTAGTTTTTGAAACAAAAAATAAACGGTATGACGTGCTTTATGAAAAATAAAAAAGTAATGAAATTACTTTACGATCAAAAAGCTAAAAGAATTAAAGACACGCACTAATTATATATCATATTATTTAAACATCAAATAAACTTTAATCGAAGAAACTTAGGATAAAAAGAAAACAGGCTTCTATATAGAAAAACTATACACAACATGAAGATATCGTACCTCATATGATCAGCTTCGACGATCATTTTCGTCGAAATTTTCTCAGTAATTTCCTGGCGACGAATATTGAAACTCTCTTAAATCCATCAAATATCACTATTACAATAAAGTCACTTTTAGAATACAAGGATTGACTTCCCAAAAAAACTATTTAAAATGTAAACACGTCGCGAAAGACGCGCCGCATACCCGGCGATCGGGAGGGAAGTGCGCGGTGCCTGCGGCGGCAGCGGTGGTCCCGCGTGGAATGAGACGCCGCGTGATTTACGACCCGCCTGCAGTGCCCCCTCCCCGCACGCCCCACAATAGAGCAAGACAACTGCTACACGAATGAACAGCCGTTTGTGAAGAACAGAGACAGATATAGGTTTTTAGTTTCGAGGGGTGGTGCGCTGCGTAATGCAAGCGTGCGTGCTATGCGCGAGGTGGACGTGCAATGACGGGCGATCGTTTGATGACAGCCACCCGACAAAGGCTAGCTACTCGACATAGCTGAGTCACAGACGACGAAAACTTCGTCAAAGTAATATTGACTGATTGATTCCATATTTAATCGACATCAAATATTTTATGCAATATTGGGTTTTTTGAGATTAATACTCAGGAAAACGGATACGATAATAGATATTGAGTCGGATGTTAGAAAAAAAAACCTATTAAAACAGTATAGGAAAATATAACAGAAATTTTGTCTTAGAATGTGTTTATTTTAGATTAACATAATATGACATAAGATCACGTTTTAATGAAGTGTGAAATTCTAAGATATGTATTTATTTTAGAGATCTTTGTAAAGTTTTGACCGATAAAATATTTGTGAGAATCATGTCAACATATGTAAAATTAAGTTGTGCAAAAATAACGGTTATTTAGTCAATAAATAATTACCTTGATTACTAAATAATAATACGCGTCAACTAAAAGATGCCATTGATTAATTGACTATTTTTTATTAATACAAGAAAGCGTTTGAGTAATAATTATTAAACTTTATTTATTTATTTAACACTTTACACACATGAGGTAATACAGCAAATTCTTAACTTTTTATGAATTTAGATTTTTATTTAACAGAAACACTGCATTCAGTTAACGTATAAACTGAATAAACTAATAATTAAAAGTAATCATGTAAATTTAATAGCAATGTTTAATTATTTTGAAATTTATTGTTCGCTTAAAACAAAATATCGGGACAATGAAATAAAATAAAATCCAAATAATTATAGTTTACTGAGGTGAGTTGCTGTTTTTATAATATTCGGTTATTTACAAAATATACAAGGAGTTAGATTAAAATAATAGATTGAAAAAAATTCGTCCAAACCAGCATGCCAAGTAGTCATCATTGCTCGTAAGAAATTCGTATGCAAAAAAAAATATAATACATGCGCGTTTTAAAAAAAAATATCAATCCTGATCTCACCATTTTTTGGTCATTATTATAAAATATTTTTTGTTTAACTGTTGTATATACTTAATTGTTTTTTGAGTGGACTTATTTAGAAAATATCAAAATCGAATCTACTTTATTGATAATATTTTTATGTATTATAGGTTGGACATGTTGATACATATCCTACTCGGCGTTAGTCTGTAGGTACTATAGGTATCAGCACCCTCCTTCGGTAGATATGTATTATGTATATAGAATTTTAGTACTAGTAGGTATATGGAGTAAATAACAAATAAATTTAAAAAAAATCTCTTAATATTTCAGAATCGTCTTAGCTGAATAGTATATAAGACCTTTTTAACAATTCTAAAAGTAATAGTAGGTTTAATAAAAGTTCTTTTTTGGTAGATAGAAGGTAAAAAGAGTTAAAATATAAGTGAAAATTAATCTAGTTAAAATGTATAGCGACATATTAAAGTTTTTCGAGCTACTTTTCAATTTCGTAAACATAAAACTATTATCAAAAACAATAAAACCTCCAGCGACTTTATTGCTATTAAAAAATCACATTCCATTTTCAAATAATATAATAACTGGTCAAAAAAGCAACGATTCCACATTTAAAATATTTTTTCACGTGACATTTAGAAAAGCTCACCAGCTGTTTATTGCTTCCTTTTAGCATTAACTGCGGGTTAATCAATCACGTGACATGTGACGTATATTCGTCTCTTTCACACAACTTTAAGCCGCAGCTAAAAATATTTCTTGCATGTTTATTACAAAATCAACAGTATTTTAGTTTGTAATATAGGAGTTGTATACACTGTGGCATAAGAACAACATATCCACGTAACAATAAGCGCTGGGTTTACATGTGCGGGTGTATAGGGGACACCTGACACTGTTTGAATAATTTCGCAGTTACAACGTGAATTTTAAAACCGGCACAGATGTCTTCGAAGCAATAAAAGTGCGGAATGTTAATATATCAGCCCCTGTTTAGTTGATTTACATCGGCGTATACGTCAAATGGAAACTAATATTTCATAATCATAAATCATTTTAATTGAGTATTACGTTTTTCTTTATTCAAATTACTATAATTAGCAGGTTTATTTTTACCTGTGACTTTGAATTTTGTGTCTGGAAAATGTTTTGGAGTTAGATTTATATAAATGTTTACCTTGCAATTTGCTGATAACATTTTTGTTTGAACACTTTCACCGTGTTTAGGTTGAATTTGTTTTAATGTTAAGCTCGTTACTTTCGTCTTTTGATGACAATGATCTGGCAGTTGAGTTACTCGGGAAAAATATTTTTCTACGATTTTCTTGGGTTTAACAACATTTTCCTAAACTACCATCACATTCCATCTAAGGCTTTTATAATTAACCCCTGACGCAAAAATACAGATAATGCATTTCTGATGCTGCAATAACAACAAATATTAAAAATAGAATAAAAAAATAAATATGTAAAGATTTCTTCCACGTATTATGCCGTTTTCACAGAAAATAAAAATTTTCACAGATGATTTATTTCTGTTACAGATAAGACATGTATTTTGCCGTTTTTGTAGATAATGAATTTGGTGCAGAGCCCTGCGTGCACGAGTACCTACAATTTGTACATAGCTGTTTTTTTTAAGTTTAATGTATTTTAATAATAAATTAAAGTTTTTGATAGACATGAAAATTCATAAAATAACACGTGATAACATTGAGAACAATGAAAAAAACACAAACAAAAACACTAATGGATTAGAACAATAAGTCTTGAAAAGAAAGCGATACAATTTATAATGTTGTAGATAAAAATTTTAGTAAACTAGTAGGTAGTTGTCTAATGACAAATGACTAAATAATCGTATTCATTTTTTCTATCGATGAAACTAATTCATCAATAGCTATCATACAAAGTAAAATATAAGTTTTCCGTACAATTATCGGTAAAAAAGGCAAAAAATAGCATTTTCTGTCTAATTATCACAGCTCACGAGTTACACCTTGCCTACAAACATGCAGATAAACAGACAGACGGACGTCTGAGTCTTAGCAATAGAATTCCGTTTTCTTACTCTTTGAGAAAGGTACACTAAAAGAGATAAAAATTAGGTTAACTTCGACCAACAGCAGACACAAATTGTTTTTTCATCGCTTGAATAAATATTGTTTAAGTTTAAACATTTTCCCCATCTAGTTGGAAATTTTGCCACGTGTTGGTCCCTGCAACATTGAAAATTATAGTTTGTTGGGGACAAGCATATTAGTCACTGTGACAAAAGAAAAAAGTTTTGCGATGATCTCGCCCGGAGTGATAGAACAACCTTTTTTGCGTCACTAGTTTTTCTCATCATTGGCAGATTCAAGATTGGGCGGTTGTTTATACTAAAAAAATACAAAAAAAGAATATACTTGAAGATTGCGGAATGCACTTTCTATGCGTGTTAGGTAAGCACAATCACCCACGAATTTTAAGTGACTATTAAAAGACCATTATTAGAAATCATCATTACTTTTGATATAGTGATAGTATGCGTATGTAATTAAATATTTATTGATGTGTTTTAGTAGGTATCTGTGTATTATGTGTACCTACTTATTTTATTTATTTTGTGATTATTATATATAATATTGTTTAAAGACTATTTTCACCAATGCCATAATTTCTACAATCTGTTTTCATGTCTTTGTTTTGCAAGGGTTGTCTCACAGAGATCGCTACCTACTTAGCGATAAGACCTATCAATATAAGCCTGTATATTATAAGAACAATTATATGTTCTTCAAAATGTATGTGTATTGGTGTGCAATATAGTTTTCATTCTATCATTCATTCATACTTTAACAAAATATTTAAGAACCAACCATTAACATATTTGGTGTGTATAGATGATCTGTAAAACATTGAAAATATTCAAAATTTAATACTCATGAAATTTTATTTCACCTAAATCTTCAAATGGTTAGTGACGCGTCTATTTAATTCTTAAATTTACCACCGATTGGAACACGTCTACTACTAAGCGAGCGTGTCTTTTTAGTGCCTTCAGATAGTACCTCTAGCTTTATGTGGTCAATATTTCCACTTATGTATTGAAAACAGAAATCGCAAAGATATTCTGTAAACTATTTAATGGTAATTCATTAAAATGCAATTCCATTATATCATTACTCGGTTAGCACTTCCCCCGGTTAATAGTCCACGTCGACAAATGTAAACCTAATCGTGCAGGTGATAGGATTTTGATTAAAGATTGAATTTTCTTAACAGCAAATTCAATGTTGTATTCACGTTCCCTGTTCCATCACTGTCAATTAGCTGCAGTGTAGAAACAACATCAATCATATATTCTCAACAGGGTTCTGGACTATGTCTATTGTTTAGATCGTGGAGATTTGAGATTTTTTTGTCTTTTGTGTGAAAGACTAATTACTTTGTCTATCTTTTGGCACTTATTGATGGAACTGTTATCTTTAATATTTTTTATACTTCTTTCGACTTTTTAACTGGGATGTTCAGTCATTTATTTTAAATTACTGCTGATTTAGTTTTTGATGAACTCACCTGATGGAAAGTAAACAAATGGTTAGCAGTACACAAAGTGTCCTCCATTTAAAATGAATAAAGATGTCAGATCCTCAGGTCTAGATCATACTAACATAAATATTATTCTAAAAAAAATAAATTTCAATATGCCAATATCCGGAAGGGGTAGGCAGTGGTGCATATTTATGTAAACACAATTGGCCGACGATATTAGGTACCATGGGGAGACAGGTGGCAAGTCCACGGCCATATTCAAATCTAAACTCTGGCAAAAAACTCATAAGAACTAAGTTGCCCTAGGGAATCGAGCCCGGGACCTTGTACGTCAAAGTCGGGTACGAACTACGCACAGCTTGGTCTATGTTTTTTTCCAGTTTATCTGGAAAACAGAAATTTTCTTGATATTGAATTTGTGCTTTATATGTCGACGGACTTGCCACCTGTCACATCAAGGGACCTAATATCGTCAAATAATCGTGGCTGCATATGTACCCCTACCCTACTTACCCCTTCGGGGATATGGGCGTGATGACATTTATTGGTTAGCTAAGTAGTTTGCTTATCGCTTTCATATGAAAAATAATAACCGTCAAGTGATAGTCGCAATACCAAAGATAACACTAACACAAAACTTAAAACACATATTGATGAAGTGTCACGTGAAAAATTCTTAATCATTTTTAGTGTCACTACCATGGAGACTCCATTCATTTCCCTGACCCGACCATTATAAACGAGCACGTGGTTATTCAAATATCAACTTTAAGTTGGAGGTATAAAGTGCATGTTGGGTTCTGGATTGTGTGGTGGTGTCAAAACGTCGTGGACACTGTTGACAAGTGATCATTGAGAACAATGGGATCGTTAAAGTGGACATCGTGGATTGAAGGCGAGACCACCGTCATGTAGACAATGCAATCGTGTCGGTGGCCTTATGAATGTATTGTTTGACGAGACGATTGTCTGTTTTGTTTATCAAATTTAATATTTTTAATAAAAATGACAATGAGCATTAGAAATGGCCTTGTTATCTTTTTAAATTCATTCTCATTCTATCTTTTTAAATTCATTCATTAAGTTATTCTATCACGGCATAAACATTGAAGTTTTTCTGCCAAATGTGGAATGACTTAATAATATTTTCTGTGTAAAAACAATTAAATCTGACTCCTTACTGGTAGCTGGTAAAAGATTAGCGTCAATGCTAACTTGATCACTAGAGTTAGGGTGTCAAACAGCAGCTATTGGGAATCAACTGCCTTACTTATTCCTATAACCATCATGTTGAAACTGAGAAACTTAAATTGTTGTTCTCTCGGTGTTAGTTCGGGCTCCCTGTGTAGAATAGACTATTTGCCTCACCATCAGGCAGCTTGCAAGACGCAAGCATAGGGTAACTGGGTAACTCCAACAAGACCACTGGTGGTAGAGTGCTGTGCAGCAACTCGTCCGGGTAGGTATCCACCGCTCCGCGTATTCCAGCCGCCATCATAACATTGTGATGTTCCGGTTTGGGGGGTAGGTTAGCCCATACAAACACAGACTACACACCTCATACATCTGTGGTCTTTGGCGACAAACCTACACTATTAATTTATTAGGACTTGCACATTAGGCTTAACACCCTAGTCGCATAATAACGCAACACCAATAACATATAGGTATAGTGTATGTATCCAGAGAGCTGTGTGCTTGTTATTGGTCTTATACGATTAATACTTTGTACATAAGACTGTAACAATTCTATAGGTATAATAACTACAATAAATATCTTAATACTTAATAATATATAATGTTATTATATTTAAAGCAGACGAAGGCGGTCTTATTGCTTAGGAACAATATCTTTAGGGTCAGACTTTAGGGTTTATTAACTTATTATGAAGAAAAAACTTGTTTTTGTTAGAAAAAATATTGGTAGATTGGATAAATATGTTGATAAAATCAAGTTTAAGTAAATAAATATATTCAGCTTATTTCTGCAATCTTAATGTTCCATTCTAG
This sequence comes from Lasaia peninsularis, assembly GCA_018236625.1. Lineage (NCBI taxonomy): Eukaryota > Metazoa > Arthropoda > Insecta > Lepidoptera > Riodinidae > Lasaia > Lasaia peninsularis. The sequence goes on from DVZL01000880.1 coordinate 15,656, forward strand.
AATTTAAAAATAATGATGATGAAAGACAATTATGATAAAGACGACAATAATCAAGACGCCCAGAACGAAGAAAATAATAAACATGATGACCAGTTTGACACCGACAGTTATGAAAGCCAAAAAATCTTACATTTTTATACATTACGTATAGAAATATACATTGAATATAAAATTTTAACAATGAATAAAGATAGCCAACATGGTACACCAGAATTCCATAGAAAAGTTAGGATCTTGGGGAAGAAGATACAAGGAAAAAATACGAGATGTTACTGAAAAGAGTTTTGAACACGTCTAAAATTCGATTCATCTAAGATTATTATCACAACGCGATGTAGATTTCTTATGATTTTGCCTAACGACGACAATAATAATAACCACTAGTTGATGTTGAAGATGTAAATAAAAACATCGTCATGCCCATATCCATGGGGCAAACAGGGCTACATACTTATGTACCCATGATTTGTGACCACATGTAAGTTTGTGACCACCTCACCTCGGACACAAATTCAATCCCAGGGTTATATTTTTTAAAAGAACTGAAAACCTCATAGAATAAGTTGCCCTACCCCGTAAACGAACTAAAGACCTCGTGGGTAGAAGCCAGCTCCGCCTACTCTCGACCATATAGGAAACCGTAGAAGTTAGTTCTTTATTTTTAATCTGTACAATAGTTGACGCTATGGTGAATACTAATGTCAATATAGATATCTAACCTTTCGACATTGGGATCCTGGATGAGTGTCGCCGGTATACTGTGCTCGATGTCCCGGTCTTCGGGCGCGGGGGAGGCACGAGACGCTGGAGACGAAGATCTGGACGCCTCCCCCTCATCTGCCTCTCCTCGCGCCCTCTCCTCTCTCTCGACACGCTCCTTCACTCCGCCCTCTGGACTTGTTCCTTCTTCTGTGGACAAAGAAATATAACTATTAATTACTTATTCTTTGAACATGTGTTATGCTTGGATTGATCACGTTACATACAAAAATGGACAAGATAGTGACAAAAAAGGTATTTTCTTTAAATCATATTATTGATGCAGATGTGGATTGAAATTTTCTTTTATTTTATCATAAGCAGGTAGGTAATTGATCGCCATCTCACCAGATGTCTTATGATGATACAGCTGAAAATTGAACATTCCTACCTACAAACAGCCTATACAGGCTACCCTTAAAGATGACTTGGTCATAATACACTCACAACCCAAGAATTCCACTCCTGGCATTCACATTACAAAATATGAACAAATTTGTAAATTAGGGGTACCGCTAATTCTGGACGTGAAAGTAGATGCAAAATAAATAGAAAACAATAGAAGTATACACTTAAGTAAGTCTTATAAGATCTGGTTTATTATAAATTGAATAGGGCAGAAGTAAATAGAAAAGTTTTTTCATAACGCACTACACAGTATATGCCTCAGCAGTAAAACTTTAAGTAGTGTTGGAAATTACAAAAATAATAATAATCTGTGAAAGCGTCCTCACTAGTTAAAATAAGTAAATAAAAGTAGTCATATAGATATTAGGTACCATGATGAGACAGGTGGCAAGTTCACCATTATGTTTTTCAGATAAACCAAAAAAAATTATAAGACCAAGTTTGTCTAACAGGCAATCGAATCCGGGACTTCGCGCATTAAAGACATTCGTCCACAGAAGCGATATACTTAGAATAGTTAATAGAGTTATTATTATTAATCTTAATGTAAGAAATTCATTATTCTGTTAATATACTACACAACGAGAAGATTCTCAATAAAACTGTTTTCATATGTGGCTTATTATTATATTGATTATTGACTGTCTGTTTTTGCTTCAGAACATTTCACGCATAACCCAATTTTGATGACTTTTTAGTTTGCAGGTGCATTCCGGTAGATCACATTTAAACACAATTTTGAAGTTCTTAATAGTGCGTATTTTTGTTCATTTAGACGACAAAAACAAAATTGATGATATTATTAAATTCATTGCACTTAAACTATTATGTAATTCATAAAACAACTATTTTATACTATACGAATAGATCATACTTATTTCTACAGTTAGATATCAGCAACCTTGATTACAAGTACTATCACACCTGCGTATATTAGTTATGATTGATTGATTGGTTTGAAAGTCCGCAAGATTAGTAATTATAATAATCACTAGTAAACCGATAACCAATGTTCCAATAACCAATCAATTACACAAGTATCTTCAAATCAAGGATATGAATAAGTTATCGTAATTGTTTATTGTGGAAAAATTGTAACCAGGCTTGATAAATATCAAATATTACAGAAGAATATTACTAATGTTAAAAATATTATTAAGTGATGTAGAATAATATAACAATGATATTTCATGTTAGATAATCACCAATTAAAAAAAGGGTGATGAATCAGTAGGAAATGATAACATAGAATTGGATTATGGTAAGTTTTAATTTATTTGGGACCCAATAGCTAACTAGCACATGGCTTTTTAATGGTAAAAGACAACTTGTAGACATCGCTATAAATACTTTCAGTGCCATAGTGCTGAAGAATGAAACATGCGGTTGCAGGAATAGCTAAAGTGATGGATCCCAAACTGCTTCTTCTTCTATAAAACCCTTACAAAACCCTTAAAAAATGAGAAAACCATATTGTTCCCTGGTGTCTTCTACGACAACGAGAAAATAGGCAATCCAATTGGTAAATCCAAATGGATATCAATGGATATCAGTGGCGTGGCTGCCTTATGGTGAGAATTAAAGGCCATGTTTGCATATCTACTGACTATGCTACTCTTCAGCACAAATAATTGATAGTACTGATGCAATGGGAACAAGACTAGATAAGGTGGTGCTTTTAATGGGCAAATTATATATTACACAGCATTTAGCACTCTATCCTGCTTTAGAATTATATATACTTATTTCAAGGCAATATTTCATGACGAGCTACTGTAAAACACTCTACCAACTCTATCCATTACAATTATTATGCCTATTTCATAAAAATAAAAATAATACAAATATAAATTCAAATTTTCCTTATAGTTGTTCCTCACTACCCCCATAATCTGTCATTAGCCAACATATCATATTAATTACTGGCATCATATCAACATTGGAATCATTATTATCATTGATGACTAATGATTTTAAATATTTGAGGACGGCACGTTATCATTATCAGTTCTCAAGTACGGGTAAGTGTATCTTTATAAAGTTCAAACTATATCACTGTTGCTGGATGATTATTATTTTTTTATTCAAACAGGTAGGTTGATATTGCCTTACCTATTTCTATTACCATACATTTATCTATTTAAAAAAGTGTATGAGTGCTTGCTATTGTTGTATTACTAGATGGAGTGAAGGATTGCCGGTAGAAATGCACACGTGGAATTAAAATGCATCCATCAGATAGCGGTGCATCAATAACCTCTATAATGTTATTTCTTAATTTCTTTTCGGTCGCCATTTTTAAACATAAAATATCATTAAAAACGTCATTTCTTTCAACGATTAAAACAATATATTTCTAACACGTCATAGCATGACCAAAACTCAGCAAACCATAATTAAGTCACTTTCGCTTCGATTATGTTATCATCCGAAAACGGTCGAAAAAACCGAGTTTTGAAATCGGAGATTTTGTAGCGCCACGGTGGCCCGCTCTCACCGGTTTCACTGCCCAGTGACTCGAGAACCGCGTTTTGCACGCTAATTGATTAAAACGCACCGTGTCAATCCGTTTCAGACAGCAAAGATACCGAATAACCCCGGGCAGTTCAGGCCGATCCACTGAACCCCATCAAAGCAAACCCAACGTTGCCTATGTTTCTGTGAATGGCCGAGTCAAATTTAAATGACGTATGGGCTATCGCGCTTCAGCATTATCTCATGAAATGCACTCTGTGGTAGAATCGCCCTCGGCTACAGCAGGGTATTTCTACAAATATTAACCGATTGTGACAGCAACGGCCGTTTGTGTTGTCATTATGACAGGTTAATTCGAAGTTAATTCAAAATTTTTAACCGCCTCATTGACATTGACATTCGCCTCATTAATAACATCCTATACTGCTACTGCTATATAGTATTTCTATTTACTATCTTTATAGGACATTTTTTTATAATCTAGTAAACAATGTGGCATTTATAATTATTCGTTCAAACATTATCTGTACATCGTAAAAGTATATTATACAAAAGGCGAAGCGCTCACTCTCTACCATCCAACCTTTGGACCAACAGAAAAAAAAATCCAATAAAAGTAGGACTAAGAAAAATAAAATAAAAATTCCGTCAAGTGCAAGTCGGACTCACGTACTCGCGACTGCTTACCATTTTTTAATTATATATACGGCAAAAAAATACGTTTGTTGTATAAGAACACCCTTTATGCATTTATTTTATTCTATTTTTAGTAATTGTTATAATAGCGGCAACAAAATAGAAATATGAAATCTATACTAATATAATAAAGCGGAAGAGTTTGTTTGTTTGAACGCGCTAATCTTTGGAACTACTGGTTCGAATTGAAAAATTATTTTTGTG
>DVZL01000881.1:0-20173 GCA_018236625.1 Lasaia peninsularis
ACACAAAAATAATTTTTCAATTCGAACCAGTAGTTCCAGAGATTAGCGCGTTCAAACAAACAAACAAACAAACAAACAAACAAACTTTTCCGCTTTATAATATTAGTATAGATTATTCTGTTCTACCACAGGATTGGTAGATAAGACAAAGTAATGACTGTTTTTAACTGGTATTAAAAATCAAGTGTCGTCTAAAGTATTGTAGATTAGTACTCGGTGTTACATTTCTACGCACGATGTCCTAGATTCGATTAGAGAATAGGACAATTTGCTCTATGAGTTGTTTCAATTTATCTGAAAAACATAACATTGCCTGAGACTGGACTTGTATCCTATATGGCGTTGCCTTCCCATCTGTCACGTGGAATACCGTCGGCTAATCTTGGGTGCATACATAAAACCCCTTTAGAAATATAAAAAGTAAGAAAAAAATCAATCAATGATAATAATTCTATTAGACTATCTAGTAAAGGACTGTCGTTTTATATTTTTACGCTTATATAAAATGGTTTGGGTTAAAGACATAATAAATTACGCATTTAACAAGATAAACGATTTCGAAGAGCACTGAACTTGAAGTCGTTTGTATTGCGTATTGACTGATACTACAAGAAAAACGTCTTGTTTAGATTGAAAGAAAATACAATCCACTGATCACATTTCTCTTTGACTTAGTTTTTTATTGAATTCGAAGAGAGGCACGTTTCTTAATGGAAATACTAATGGTGTGTTATCTGTCAGAGGCTAAAATACGAGTATTAAACCGTATGTCAGTGATATATATGACAGTGACAATGTAACAATCAATGAATGTCGCGTTACCTATTAGATGAACTAATTTAGGCTTTGATGAACATAATACAATGATAAAAAATAATTATTTATGTTGATAGATAGATAGATATATTATGATGAATAATACAATATAAAATAAGACTAAAAAGAAAATAAAAATTAAAAAAAAATACAATAATATTTTTAACAGTATAGAATAAATCTTAGAAATTGTTTTCGGAAATAGAAATTTAATTTACACAAAATAAATTCCTGAACGCACGCATAGATATTTGAGGAACTTTTATATATCTACTTAATGCACTTTTCAACGTTTTTAAATGATATAAAAAAATACAGACAATGCATAAATGTCAATCATGACTTACAGTATTTGACAGAATGGACAACAAAATATGTTTCACATGTAATAATCGTTTATTGAAAATGATTCATTTTTCGTAATTATTTATTCATCGAGTTTTAATTGTTTTTAAGATGTATTCTGCTATTCAGGGCAGAGACAAATCTAACGAATAAAAAAGAATAAAAATTGGTCCAGCAAATCTCGAGTTATAAGTGTTGTAACAAACCTGACTTTCTTTTCTTTTATATATATAGATTTTGTATGATTAATTATATTTTTCTTCCTGGGAAGATAGTGGCTACTTTTCTAACGACTCCAAACAACTACTTTTCCACTATGTTGAGCAGAAAAATAGTAAACACACTTCTGGCAACAAGTAGAAAAACTCAGATCAAATATTTTTACGATTTCACCTGCGTCAAATAAATAATACATATTTTTTGCGCTAACTTTCACTGAATATATGCTAATACGTAAGCTTTTTAAAGTTCTATTATTAAGCTAGTCATAGGAATGAAATGAACATTATTTATTTGCCAATATCAGCTGTTTACCAGTAAAAGTTCCGACAAAATCGGTACAGCCATTTCAGAGATTAGCGAATACAAACAGACACAAAGAGACAAAAATTCTAAAAAATATTATTTTGGTGTATGTACCTTGTAAATATAGACATACCTATGCATTTATTGAAAAGGTTATTGTTATATTACTTACAGACACTCTAATTTAAACACACATAAAAATACATTTAAAAGTCGACTACAAGGAGTCATGTACTCAAAATTTATTTTTGCGTTTAAATGGTATAATTATGTATGGTCTAAGATCCGAACCAAAGCCGACCTTCACCGAGCTGATAATAGAATAAAACTTATTTTATAATAAATTTAGTATATATTAGTCTTTTATTATTACACAAGTATACCTACCTTTCTGTCACTCGTTTTCACACGCGTGGTAATTTAAATCTTTATTAAGACGAACTTCTTTGCAAACAACCCTATATCAACGTGTTTGTAATAAAACAGCGCTTACCCGAATATAATTTTTTTTCTATTATCATAGCAAACATTAAACATTAAATAAAAAATCATTTTTTAAAAATTATTAAAAATTTTTGGTCCAGGATATTTTTGGGAACCCATTTTTAATATATTCTCGAATATAATAAAATTATAAAATAAGTTTTATTCTATTATCAGCTATCAGTATGATCATAAATCTAATTACTCTCTATATTAATTCATGAAGGAATGACTTAACGACCAACAAAGGGGCATTGAAATTCGTTGATGCTTGTGATTAATTGCTAGTGAACGTCCCATGTTATCGTGTTACGTCATTAATACTTAAGCATGTACATCTATTGACTAAACTAAAGTTAAATTAAGTTTTAGTCGAAAACTAAATGTTATTCTTGCAAAAAAGTCCATAGTGGTGGTAATTCCTCTGTACGCTAACTAAACTTATTTAAGGTACGTGCTTGTGAGAGAGTTTCTTTACAATGTTTTCCTTTAACATAAGACCGCTTGAAAATATACGTTAAAAAACTCATGGGTACACGGCGGGTTCGAACCCGTACTACCGAATATGAAATCCAAAGCGCGTGCCACTAAGCCATGGAGGCTTAAATATTACCGCAAAGTAACGCTTGTTTCTCTCTATTGTCATGGATATTCATCTTTGTCCTTTATTTTTATTTCAAAGTTTTACTAAGTATTATCAGGATATAATTAACCCTTAAAGGTTATTGACCGCCTCGTTGGACAAGTGGCTGGCTTACACGCCTAATCACATCTACTAACCGTCAGGCTCAGGTTCGATTCCCGACGGGGACATACATTTGTATGATGAACATTGATGTTTGTATTTCCGTGTCTGGGTGTTTATTAAATTTATTCTTGTCAATGTTTAAGTATCGTTGTTTAACACAAGCATTTCATTTTGCTTACTTCGGGGTTAGATCAATTATTTGTGTAATTTGTATATTTATTACCATTTTTATAATTGTGGCTGAAATTTCCTAGTGGTGGGTCAAGAGAGGTCAAAAAGGTCAAAGTAGGACAAGTCAAATGTCACGTATTCGGATGACCACACGGGCGAATTTCAGTGAAATGAATAACTTAATACATAAACGTATGAACCAGCAATCAATACAAATTGTTAATTATTAACGTTTGTAATAAATTGCTGGTGGACATTTCGTGACATTTTATTACTTCAATACCAGACTGCGAAGATGTATTCCATTTGGGTCACTTCTATATTATCCAATGACACAGGAGTTAATTTAATTTTTTTAGCGATGCAGCTCACGATTTTTACTGTAACTTACTGTAAAAGACTTATTGTAAAAGAGCACCATGATTGTAAAAAATCCATTTTTTTTATAAACATATACCTACTAGGGACTTAATTTACTAATTTATCTGATACTTTTAAACGAGAAATTCTGGTATATTTATTTATTTATATTGAAATTGAATATTTTGAATTGCGATCGTTAATCTAAGCCATGCTGTATTTAGCAGACCCACAATAGTTAAGAAAAATTTCCAATTATAAGTATATATTTGAAATAAAATAAAGTACCTGTGTTTTTCATTTGAAGTATGAATATGTGGAAGTTTCACCAAACGCCAATGATGGATAAAAAAGGATATGTCTTTCTTTTATTCTAAGTGTTTAAGTGTAATTAACTTTATTTTAAATACGTGGGTGCGTATGTGAGTATCTCTGCTTACAGTTTCAGGTATGTGGGCGATATTTGTTTATTTATTTTTTATTATTTAAAAACTTTTATTAGAAATTGAGTTATAGTTGTAGTCTTTGTTTTGTTTTTCGAATTGTAAAGAAATTTATTTTTTTCAATTGGATAAGTTTTTGGTTAGAAATACGGGTTGCATAAAAATAGAGAACGCTGTACATATAATACACTTTTACCAAGTGCCAACGATGAAAATTGTAATATATTTATTTGTAACACTTACTTGTGAAAATGTTTTTATTTCGCGCAGTCGATGTTTTTTCACGGGCGCCAATTTACGTAAATATTTGCTCAAATACAAACATTTTTATGACAACATTCAGTTTAAGTGCGTGATTCACAGATAATCCTTGTTACGACACATTTACGAGTACTATATTGTTGCGACACTGTTGGGCTGGATTTAGGCACGTACATAAAATTTCTAGTACATAAATATGAAAAAGATAAAAGAAAATAGTGTTAGTTATGCTATTTATAACTCAAGAACCGTTAAACCGATTTGCCTAAAAATTGATGAGAACGTAGTTAGAACCATAGGTACAGATATACTTTTTAATTATTTTCTTTTTAATAAAGTCTGATAGCAAAATGGCGTCAAGATTATATTTCCGTATTTTAGTTTTGGAAGGATTATTATTGATATTATCTTAAAGAATTTATTAAATTGCTTGAAATTGCGTATCAATTGTTAAATCATGTAATTGGTTCAAATCTGTTTCAGATTGAGATCATTTATTCGCAAAGACATTATAATACTTTTGTGCCTGGATATTACTATAAAATAACCACCGTATCCAGCGAATGAAACTCAATTTGCTTGTCACTTTTTACATAGATAATTTTAATTTAATTCTAAACAGAACTATATTTTTTCAGAACTTAATACGTAAATATAGTCCCATTACGAATTCGATTGTTTATAGTATAAAACATGAAAATATAGAAATATTAGTATTTGTATTAATAAATTGGTGTCAAAATCCGCCCCTGGTTTAGACGCCAGTCACTCCGCTAGACTGATCGTCTGCTTATTAAGTAACCTTGAGCGCATAGATCCATCATTTGTCCCATATTTTAGGTTTTCAGCCAGACATTTCTCGGACGTTCGTTTATACTTGGACCTAAGTTTTTATTTTAATGGGATCAGATAAATAACAAACAAACTTTCACGTCTGGAAAGTTAAACTTAAATAAACTTCTTTTAATTTTTTATAATACCATCTTATAACCCAAAGTTACCTTGCATTAATTAGTTGAGCTAATAACCATAATAAAAAACATTAAACCTAGAAACAGCCTATTCACTCACGTCTTAAACATAGCTAGGTTATATTTTTTCGGGAAAACACAAAATGTTAAACTACAAAGTCAACTTTTTCCCCGCGTTGCTCTCGATCCTTTGTGTAGACCATCTATCTGCCTTTCTACCAGGCAGCTCGTAAAAGGCGAGCATAGGTTATCAAGGTCATTGCCAACAAGACCACTGGTGGTACAGTGCTGTGCAGCTATTCGTCCCGGTAGGGATCCACTACCTTACGCTTTATAAGGTCGTGTTCCGGTCCGGAGGGTAGGGTAGCCGGTAGACTTTTACACCAGGCCTAACACCCCGGCCATACGACTGCGACGTACCTACAACATTTATAGTGTCTACAGGCCACGGTTGTCTCTTACCATCAGGAGAGCCGTGTGGTTGTTCGCTTCCTTATTCCATAAAAAAATATATAAATAATGACTAATGAATGTAAATAACGAATATTATCATAACATATTCAGTGCTATTTCCGCGTTAATCCGGATACACATGTAGACTTTAAAACGTTGATGCGTCATATCCGGTGTGCAAATTAAAATGTATCGACTGTACAGATAATTAATGGGTTTTAAAACCTACACTGTGATATCTGAAATATGTTACAACGGGAGAATTTTTTTAATAGCATAGACAACTTTCAAAGAACAGATTTTTCCGACTTATACCGACTTAATACTTTTTGCGTAAAAACATACCCTATTTTTCTACAGTCATGCGAAATACCAAGATGTATTTATGTCACAGAGTACAGTATTATTTGACAAACCACGTAGATGAACGGTTGATATTACACTAATTTGCTTCGAGCACTTCAAACCCAATGGTTTTGATATAGGTACAGTTAGTGAAATAGAATGGAAATAATAATTAATTGCGGAATATTTAAATATAAAAATATATCGTTAAACGAATATATCGTTGTGGTTTGAAAATATTTTGACAGACAATTTAAATGTAATACTAACCAGCTTTCCGCCTGCGTCTTTATTGTCTGTATCATCAAAGGGCAGAAATTATTTCGACTTGTAATACTTATTGCAAAAAACATACTATATTTTTAATTAAGTAGGTTTAAAAGTAGCCTTTGTGTTATTCTCACGTATGAAATATCTTACTGTTAAGTTTCATCTAAATCCATCCAGTAGTTTTACCGTGAAAGTGTAACAAACATCAATACTTACAAACTTTCGTTTTTGTAATATGAGTAGAACTTTTATTAATTGTTACTTTTATTATATACATTTATTATTATTAATATTTCGCATAGAAATGCAAAATAAATAAATATGAGGTGATATTGGGTTAATTTTACACAGTTGTATAAAATACGAGCTCGGTTTCAGATTTTACCTAAAAATAATAAATTTCAGGTAAAAAGTAATAGCCTTTAAAATATTCAGGCCAGTTGTACGCAAATCTGGCACAAGTTAAACTGCTACGTGGTAAAAATAAGTATTTAAATTGTAAATTAAAAATTACACGCTGAAAACTTTGCGCTGCAACAATCACGATTTCAACTTTCATGAGCTGAAAAAATGGTTACTTAAATACGTCATAAGCTTTGATACTCTGTGGATTTTTTTTTGATAAACATATTTTATATTTCGACTTACATTTTAAAAATTACTCTTAATTAAAGAAAAAAAAATGACTCCATATTTTAATGATTTATTCATAAACAAATGAAGAGAAAACGCCAAATAAACCATTAAAATAAATTTATACGCAATTACTTTTATTATAATTTCATGTTTTCTAAATAAAAAAAATGATTTATTAAGTATAGCTCAGAAATCTAAATGAAATAACTGAAAGGCATTTTTATTTAGACCCAAAAAAATTGGTTCACTTAGTCAATATAAAAGAAGCCATTAAATTCAGAAATTCTAATATTGAGTAAGTATTCCTCAATATTAGAAGTGGCGATAGGCTTGCCACCTATCACATCATGGGCCCTAGTACCTTGGCTAATCATTGGTGTTCTAGCATATCTACTGGACTTACGAGTCGTGTATATACTAGCACACCCCTGCCTACCTCTTCGGGGATAATGGGCGTGTAGGTACTCTCTTTTTATATCGTAAAGATCAAAGATTTACATTAACAGGTATCCGGGGAGACCTCAGCTGTTGACGTTTCACGACCGAACGGCTCTAGTATTATCCGAGGGTGGTGTCAAAAGACTCCAAAAGCGCGTGTTTGCATAAATAGATTAATGAACTTGGAGGAAGTTAGGCAAGTGAGCAGGGATCGCGACACTTGACACTCTGCTCTCTCTGCCTACTCCAACAGGGAACTGGCGTAAAGATATGTACGTATGTATATGTATGTTTTTATCGCAGGTCGTTTAAAAATTTTCATCAATCACTCATAAACTAGGGACTAGGATTTTAGCCTAAAATCTTACCCTCTGACCTATAAGGGATCTTTATTTTATAAGGCATAAGAAGCCTTTTACCTGAGTTTTTCGGTCAGTGAGCTTTCCAGACTGGAATATAACAGGGCTAAGCACTGGAGTTATTAGAAAACTACCAGCTAGTAAACTACATAGATAAAAGAGTGTGAAAACATTTTATATAAGTTATTTATTCATAACAATCATGGCGTGCAAGGATGCTGACTGAGCTTCTGGGAGAATAATATTGTCATGGATTTCACTCTTAGGAATAAAATGGCTCGAACAAAGTCTATATTTACATTCCAAAGGCGTTTTCTAGAATATACTATTCTAAATTGCCAAGACTTTAAGGTAATGGTGGATATTCTCTATTCTCTATTCTGGTACCTTGTTAATACTTCACCAGAGTTGAATCACTTTGGTAAAGTATTAAGATTGTATGCTGCTAGCGCCAATTCGGTTTTGATAATATCGCTTAATAAATTATACCTAATAAACACACATACAGAAAAAGAATTTAAAAAATCAGTCAAGTGTGAGTCTAGAAGTGCGTTTTCAATATAATAATCCTGTAATATGCAATACTAAAATAACCGCTTTTTATTTAATGCATATGTATATTTACTGTCTGTCTGTCCACCTGTCTGTTTGTCTGTTTTACCATCTGTCTGTCTATCTCTGAAACCGCTGGATCGCTGGATTGGGATAATGTAATAAGGAACGGCTTAGGCAACTTTTATTTTAGAAACGTATAAAAAATACTTAAAAAAACGTGGATGAAGTCGCGGGCGAAGCTTATAAGCTTATCTATAAAAACGGCGAAATACACGTTTTAAATATGACTGACCCCTTTATATATTTATTTTATTATTTCAAAGCTTTCTAGCAATTATAGTTTCTGAGATACAGCGTGGGGACAGACAAACAAATGAACAGCGAAGTCTCAGTAATAAGTTACTTTTTGGGTATGGAATCCTAAAAAGAATATTTAGTCAAATCGATAACTTCCAAATGAGAATTGTAGGATCGATTCAGAATTTAGAAAATTATTCAATATAGATTTAAGTTATTCATTTTAGAGCTTCGGTGGCCTAATGGTACGTGCTTCGGACTTCTATTTCGATTGTCCAGATTCAAACCCTTTTTTGAGTGCTCTTACGGTGAAGGAAAACATCGTTAGATATTTTTCACCTGTCATATCATGGGACCTAATATCATTGGGGTCGGCATATATACCTCTGCATACCCTATCAGGTGTTATGCGTGATGATATTTATTTATTTTCTAAGTTATTAATAGACAAATCAATCTCCCATGATTAAAGAAAGGCTGGCATTAGGCCAAAGGGCAAAACGCCAATGGACCTGTTGAGTGTTCCGCCAACATGCAATACAATATTAATTGTGTAAGAAATTTTTATTACTCGTATATTTGAAAAATGTCAATATAGTATAGGATCCCGCTATGCAAAGATTTTCACAGAACTGGTTAATTTTTTTATCAAATAAAATAAGTCGATAAAAATATTGCGAATGGGTTATCTAAAAAAATTACCCTTCATGTATATTTCTATATAAGTCACTGGTAGAAAATGCCATGTAGCAAGTGGACTTCTTTTGTACATTTTATTTGTGCATACATTTTTAAATAAATATCCGATAAACTTATTTACGCAAGAATTGTAAAATTCGAATCTCAATATTTCAACGCACTACTGAAAGCTTTGGTATTTATAAGGATATTTCTTACAATCAGGAATTTCATCTGCTTGTTTGCTACTAGATTTTGCAAACAGCCAATTTATAGGTAAAAATCTTAACATTTACAACATGTTGAGTGAGCTTAGGTCTACGTTGAGAGAAGTGAATGACATTATTAAATGTGTAGTATACACGGCACAGCAAAAAGGTTATTACAATTTTTTATGTTTATACTTTTGTGGACAAATTTTAACTGGATACATTTAAAAAAATCAACGGATCAATAAAGTGAGCTTTTAGCCTATGCAGTCAGAGACGCGGACAACAGCTGATTATTAATACGGGTGTATAAATTTTATGTTTATATACTCCATTAAATTTCTTAGAAGCAAAATTTCGTAGTCGTAGACCTCGAAGAACTTAATTGGAAGGGTCGGTTAGTACGGACCAGAAACAATCATGTAATCGGTCATGCGAAGAACCAAGAATATCTTTACGTCATGGAGTACAATATTATTTGAGCAAACCACGTAGATGAACGGTTCATATAAGACTAATTTGCTTCGAGCGCTTCACACCCGTTGGTTTTGGGATGGGTACAGTTTGTGAAATAGAATGAAAGTAATAATTAGTTTGCGGAATATTTAATTATACAAATATATTCAACTACGTTGTGGTGTGAAAATATTTTGACAGAAAATTTAAATTTATTACTAACTAGCTTTTCGCCCGCAACTTATCCGCCTGAATGATCAAACGGTGGATTTTTCCGACTTGTAATACTTATTAGGAAAAAATATACCCTCTTTTTAATATAGTCGCTTAAAAATACACTCTTTTTAATATAGTCGCTTAAAAATACACTATGTGTTTTGTTCATGTACAAGTTATATTAGTGTAAGGTTTCATCAAAATCCGTTTATCAGTTTTTTCCTGAAAGAGTAACATACATCCATCCATATTTACAAACTTTCGCTTTTATAATTAGTAGGATAAATATTCTACAATCAACAATTTACTAAAAGATACTTTACACCCGACTAAGTTTAAACCAAATCTACTGTAAACTACCCCCATTTCCAAATATAGTTAACCTTGAGACTTTAGCGTATAAATAAAAATTAGGAGAAAAATAATATTCGTTTTACTATTCACTAACACAAAATATATGAAATTAAAAAAATAAAATAAATAAATAAAAATAATAATTATTATTAACACACATTTAATTAAGTATATCAAAAAGGATGTACTATTTTACTATTAATTTTAAATATGTAATACCAAGTCATTAAACACTTTATAATTATTCATATTGTGGTACGAAAGAGCGGCGCTTCCTAACACAAATGCTTATGCGTTTTAAACTACCCTCGTTTTAGCAATATTATGTTTTTGTTAACATATAAATATATTTTGATTTTGATATTGTTATCTCCACGATGATGATAACGTCGTGTGAAAAAATTGTATATTTAGCTATTATGTCTTTGATATTATCACTTACCTGAACATGATAAGGCGCGACCTTCTCTTCTCCCTTGATCTCCACGTTAATATGCAGCCGAATAGCACCAGAGACCGCAGACTTGTCGGTTCTCTTCTCCAAGTTGTACCACACGTCCATTTCACCGGATAACGTCCGAACCTGAGAGTTACATTATTTTTAACACAGTTGTGAAAGGCATGTACTTCCATTTTGTTTTTTTTATGTCAATCTAACACCCTTGGTGTCATATTCTTGTTAGCCTGTAAAATAGTGCAAGGTAATTAAAATACTTGCCGAAGGATGTCATCTGTACTATTGCGATCTTTACTATATTTAATACAGCTAAAAATCTTAGTTGACGTTTTTTTAATAAAAAGTAGACAAAGACGTATATACGTACTAATCGGCCCTATAATTAAAACTTATACGTAATTTTAGTGCTAACTATAGGATATCACACATATTTTGATGCTACATCCTAGAAGAACCTATAAAATCTTTTAACTTTAGTACTTTAAAACTGCAAAGCTTTTTTTAACTTATGGGGGAATTTCTTACAAATCATATCTTAAGTTAAACTTTTAAACATGTTCAAGGACGCACCAAATATCTATCATATCTTATTGCCACCACGAGAGCTAAGTTTCACTGTACCAAACTATTAGTAGTAAAGTTAGGGGCAATTCAATAATACGAATAGGGGTAGATTCGTAATAAATAAGGGGTAAATCAGTAAATAAGGAGTGAACTGAATCAAATTAGGGGCGTTCGTATTTACCTCGATGATTGTTTGTCCCAAAAAATCGTCGGATTCCCTCGTCAACTTCTGCCGGAGCTTTGATTTCAGGTCGTTGTCCTCGTCCCATACTCTTACTTTTATTCGATCTGATGAATTATGGCATTCGCTGAAAGTAAATAACCTTTTAGGCCGACGCTGAAATATGTAAATCATTTCTCTGGTAATATTTGAGAGTCTTTGTGGAAAATCGAAAACATTACATTATTTGGTCTGGTACTGAGCCAAAATATTTTGATATTTTATAACTATGTCAAGGTTTTAAATTCTACATTTTGTTATTAATTATTGTAGATGAGAAAACTTGATTTATCAGTTGAGAAATTGCCCGGATCATGCCTATCTTAAAATAAAAAAGATACATGTTTCTATGGATGCTAATCCCTGTTAGTTACCAAAAAAGAATAGAGACTAAAACCCAAAACCACAAACGCAATTTATTTTACATATGCCTTTCTTTATCAGCAATCGAACTCGAGTCTCAGAGATGGTAGGCAGGTTACGTAAACCAACCGGCTAGACGGTGATACTTCTAGTTAATTCTTTTTTTCAAATAGTGAAAAATTTTTATGAGGCTGAAAGGCAAACGACTAAATGGATATTCTTAGAGCAAAAATACATATCGCTTAGACAAAATCTAGTAATGGTGAGTTGCTAATCCACAGATGGTACATTCTGGCCTTGGTAATTAATAACACTTTCATTAGAACACAAAACGGAATTGGAAGCACCAAATCGGTGGAGTCAACTTGCAAAATTTTACCACCTAGTCTTGTTCGCTGTGTTAGTACACAAGTAGTAGTAGTAGTAGTAGTAGTAGTAGTAGTAGTAGTAGTAGTAGTAGTAGTAGTAGTAGTAGTAGTGGTAGTAGTAGTAGTAGCAGTAGTAGTAAGAACACAAGTGAATAAAAGCTGTTATCTTTGTATTAAACAAAATGGCAGCAGTTCGGCAAATTGCAACGATTTTACGTCCTACGTGAACAGAGAAGACAAATGACAGAGGATAGAAGAAATACCGTATACTATGGTAAACTGATAAAATCAGATACAATTTTAAGTTAAAAAGAAGGGTACTCACAAGTAAAACTTCTCGTTCCAAACTGGGTTTAGTTCTTGGGGCATTGTTCTAGTTCGTTTCTTAACTTTGCTTACTTGGACGGTTACATAAGGATCGGACGTTCCACTCTTGTCTTTCGCTATTAGCCCCTGGGCGCAGATAACTGTTTAAAAAAAATCTATATAAATGTATAATACTATAGCACAAGTCAGATATTAATTTATTACTTTCTTATTAGGAAACATTTTTTATAAAAGAAATATTTCAACTTAGACTGGTTGTAACTATGGGACTTACTACAGAGGCAAGTCTTTAATAAAATTTTATTATAAGTATCTATACATCGGCCACAGATGATATATCAAATATTACTTCAAATACAGTCTATTTCGAAACATTCTAAAGTTAGAAAATATCGTTATAATTACAATGTATATGATTATGCTTACGTCTACAGTTTTACCAACTTAAGCCGATTAACGGAAGCTGCCTCTTAAGTTACAGCAAAATAAAGTTTCTTTACTGCAAGCTTATTTACTGTAGAATAACAATTAAGATACTTGGCTGAATAAATTTGTTTATATACCTAATATTTTATATACCTAATATTTTAAAGAGTCTGAAAGGTAAATTATTAGATCATTGTATATTTGAATGGAAAACAAAGATTTTAAAAGGTTTATTTTTAACTTATGAATAAAATCGCATAGTTCAATTAATAATCTAGAAGTTTCAAATTGTATCAGAAATATGAAATACTTTCAAGTTTCCTAACGTTTCAGAAATTGATTACTTAAAATGTTTTGCGATCTTAAGATGCTGACGACAATGCAAACTTAGTTTTGCGATTGTGTAGAATGAGATTTTCCGAACATGGGGATACAATTAAGTAACATTTCCTTTAGATATTACTTTGAATACGTAAACATCAATGTCAGATTTTAGAACCAGCCGAGAGTTTTGTTTATTATAGATACACAGATGGTAATGGTGCCTAACTAACACTATTTTACCATTGATTAAATAAATACAACAAAAATGTCATTTTTGGAGTGTTAACATTTTTTAAACGCATCCTTAGGTGTAAAAAAATAAGATATATTGCTGTATTTATTCAAAGATAATTCAATAGAATTATATTTCAGTAACGAATGCCCATCAAGTGTTTTCTTGTCGTCATCACCTTAAGTATTTAATTGAAAAAAATATTCGGTAAATAATTAATCAGTTTGTTGAGATTAGTTTAGCAAATTTTAGAATTTTCAAACTCCTTAGGTTAAATACATTTTACACAAATCTATTACTATTACTTACCTTTGTGGCAGAAATTATATGAACAGCATGTTTCGGGTAGCTAAAGGATGTCCTGCAGTAAAATACCTTAGAACAGAAGACGCTAGCTGCAAATCTACCAAAATGCCATCTATTTATGCCCAATTTCGATTCTAAAACAACTTGATTATAGCGACTACAATCGCAACTCTAATGCTTAATGGCTCCAATACGAAATTTCAAAATACTGGATATTTCTAGTTACGGGTTGGTTCTACAAAAATCTAATTTTGGAATTTTCACGAATCGAGCATAATAAAAGAGAGAAGAGAGATAGAGGCAAAGTTGACAGATTTTTGGTGAGAATCGGGATTTATGTAATGCATGCTATATCGCTAGCTTTGCATGCGTCTAGAAATCAAAAGGACTTTACTGTTAAGATATTGTAGCATACGTAATTGCCACACTCAAAACTGGTATAGGCAAAATAGATTTTTAAAATCGTTAAAAAGTTGCCAAATGATTTCATGTGGCTACCACATAAAATCTGCTCCACCTGCAAAAATTTGGAAAATGTACAAACTCTAGCTCGTAAAAGCTCATGCTACCTGGGGTAGTTCAAAAAACAGGTTGAGTAAAATGAATAAAAGTTGGGCACAGGCCTTTATCATTACCGTGTGATATTTTTAAGTTAGTGATCATCGTGCAATCGTGTATGCAGACGTGCTGCCAATCATGTTGCAGTTTTATAACAGTGATATTAAAAGTTTAGAATGTTTTGTGATTAAAGATAAAATTTGTAGTGCGCTATCATGTAACTGTTGTTGAAGGTTGTGTTGGATTCGTGGAAGTTCCTTGTACCAATTTTTAACTACTGTTGTTCAAAGAAGTGAGCTGCTCGGGCTTATCGACTCGCATATCGTATTTTAAATAGGTAAAGATAAACATAAGTAAATACTTAATAGAAAAAGAGTCTTTTAGTTAATAAATTAGTATAAAAAAGTGAGGATAAATAAAAAAGAATTGAAAGAGAGACGATAAGAAAAACGTTATTGAATTTGACTGATATTAAATTTTCTTAAATAATAACAAGCTTCATAAACTTACAAAATATAATAAATGTTTTAAGTTTGGAAATATAATGTAGTAAAACAATGAGTATTCGAGAAAATCAAGAGTTACTAATATAAAGCTTACAAAAATTTAAAAATAAATTACTTATTTAAAAATAATTGAATGTGAAGGTTAATTTAGTTCTCTCACAAATGCTAGTTTATAAAATTATCTTTATCAACAATAGATTTATTATTTTATCATAATTAAAAAAAATCAAAGTTATTTTTTAATGTCATATGAAACGAGGTAAAATATATGCGAATCAATAAACACCCGTGCAGTGCAATAATAACCGTGATGGGTTAGGGTGGAAATTCAAGAATTGCAAGAAGTTGACGTTTGCTAAAATATTTTAAACAGAATTTTCAAAATACCCTCATTTTGTAATTTT
The DNA here is from genome assembly GCA_018236625.1 of Lasaia peninsularis. Classification (NCBI taxonomy): domain Eukaryota; kingdom Metazoa; phylum Arthropoda; class Insecta; order Lepidoptera; family Riodinidae; genus Lasaia; species Lasaia peninsularis. The sequence continues at coordinate 15,445 of DVZL01000881.1, forward strand.
AGCAAACACCAACGAGTGGGATAGAGAGTCAAGACGAAATATTTGCTAATAGATTCAGAATCGTGAACGTGCGGGTCGAAGCCGCAAAAGACCACTGCAAACCTGTGATGGCGATTTTGCAGGACCATTTTGAAGTCCCTTCGATAGTGATTTGTTCAGCTTGTTCTAGCGTATCAATGTGTGTGTCCGGATCGACGCTAAATGTCCTCCTGGCCGCCACATGAAAGAAATATATTGCATGTTAAGGGTGTGTGTTATGTTCTTTGGAGTTCCGATGGTTTCCTCGATGAGCAGGCCTTTCTGTAAGTAAGAATGATTAGCCACGACACATCTTCGAACCTGTGATAGCGATCTTGGCGCTCCATTTTGATGTACCATCGAGGACGGACTGCTTGACGGTGCTCATGTGTGCTGTATGCCCTTCTTCTTCGATGCTGAAGACCTGTCTGTTGCATACATATTGGTTTCAAAACGTGTCATCTTAATAAATCATGGATATTAGCTGATACAGTTACTGGAAAAGTTTTTTCTTACAAATAAATTAAATAATATTCTGATTTTTAAGATTTGTTTTAAATCATGGTATGAGTTTTTAAAATTTCATTTTAAATTTAAAAAATGTAATAATTATAAAATAATTATATCAAATAAAAATTAATGAAAATATTTAGAACACTAAATATTATGCGCGGTATAGAAATATCAATATTAATACTTAATCAATAGTAATACTTGCACCTTTAATTTAATTTATTAATGTTTTAACTATTTAATCTTTTTAGATTACACTGATCTGTCTGATAAAACACCCAAAAGTGTAAATCGATCAATTGTTTCTGTACATCCTCTGAATTACTTAATAATATTCATTACTGATACTATTTTAATTTTAAAGATTGTACAATTATCAATTTAGACTGTTGAAAAAGTAGTTACCAAATAAGAAATTTGAAAAATAGGATTGATATTCAACTCAAAATAAGACATAAATAATACAATAATTGAATTGTTGTAATCATCTTACATACATTACGTAAGTCTGCTTAGGAAAAAAACGTTAAAACTCATTCAGTATAAGATGTATTTCAATAATATCGACCTGTCCCGGCTTCACACGGGTACATTAAGCATAACATATACATACTCTACATAAATTTTTCCACTTAAGTTACCATATTTATTAAAAAGCCGTATCAAAATCTATTTGGTACTTCGAAAAATCTAAGCATAGGTACGTACTTATGCTTAGATATTTCAAAGTACCAGACAAACAAAGGTACAGACTGCGGATAGTGACTTTATTTTATACTATGTAGTGATTTAAATATAGTACATCAATATTTTTAGTAATTTATTCATAATTGTGAAATAGAAATATTAATATAATTAAATATGTTTTTTTTATTTTCTATTTCTTTTTCTCCAGCATTAATCTGCGTAATGTATGATAAAAGTTTTCTACTTTTGTCAAGTAATTTACATAAATAATAATTAACCGTCATTTGCGCTGCTAAGAGCAAAACTCAAGAATTGCTCGACCAATTTAACTAATATTTCAATTATATTTTCTTCAAGATATAAGGACATTTTTTGAGAATAAAAAGCTTGGGGTATTTCAAAACACTTTCATTTGTATGGGACAAACTGTAATAAAATATCACTGCAAGTGGTATAATGTTCGCCGCAATTATGTTAGTAGTATATTATAAATATTTCTTTACATAATTTATCCAAAATAAATATATAAAGAAAGAAAAATTTTGTGATCGCTTCGTAATACTCAAAAAAATATTCATGCTATTGTAATGACAACTGTTTATATTTATATCGAACATATACCTGATTAATTCAAATATTTCCGGCTTATCTCGCTCTCGTTGTTTCATCCGTTCTTTCATAGCAGTGATAATTGAGTTAGCTTTGTCCTCGGCGCCATGTTTGGATGATTTCTCAGCAGCCCCTGCGAAACACACTACTCAGGCGGTGCCAACAATGTTCTTGAAAGCCGCGGGTTGCGCCAATGAGGCACCCCGCCCTGCAGTCAGGCCTGCAACGACCACTCAAAGACGACAACCTAACCAGACATCAACTGGCTTAAAAAAATCGCAAATGAAGTAGAAATTGTCGAGTCTGGTCAGGACGATGGCCTTGAGCGGCGCCAGCCGCAGCAAACCTGAGCACGGCGCCTGTCTATAAAATTATATCTCAAAGCTATTTACATATTTGATGAACATATTATAATATTGAACCACATTTATGCATTATAGATTGACATCTTTAATGCATAAATTCCGATTACAAGTAAATAGCATTAAGATGAAAGTTAAGAATTCAATGAATTTGTTAGTATCTTCTGTTCCGTCAGTAGTATAATTGATTTTATAAATACGATTTCTAATAATTTCTTTTACGATATTTTCTTTATGACACAAAATACAATAATTTAGAGAGAAAGAAGAGCAAGATTTAACATATACATTAACTTGAAGGTCTATAAAATTAAAACATAGAAGGAAACTAAGACCACATATAATATTGAAGTGGACAGATACTGGATAGCGTGCACACATTGCTAACAGGCACATTTTAAATTTAGTCTTGTTAGGGCACTTGTGTTCACGAAGCATTGAGAAGTTTTTGAGAGAGCTGTGTAAGTGTAGAACGTCTAATACATAAAGTTTCAGAACAAGGGCTCTTAAATTTTCAAAGATTTCGGCGCTGGGCGGGGCAACCTTTAAGGACAAACAAATGATGGGACCGATCCCTATCTACATGATACGAAAGCCCACATTTAAAAAACATTGACATTTAAATATAAATACTTCACAATAAAACAAAAGAGTGACATCACATAAACAAAGATACGTAAATAAATGCAAAATAAAGTAAACAATACACTTTATACGTGTAAAAACAAAATAGAAGACATATATACGTATAAACAACGAAAGCCAAAGCATAGGAGGAAAAATATCAATGCTTCAGAAATGGAGGTTATAAGATGAAAATGACGCGCAGTCGATTAATAAATAGAAAAAAATCTTTACAATAACACGTGACCGACTGTTCGTCTTAATATGATAGTGCGTGTATTCACTAATCGTAATAGGACTCCTTTCTTGAATGTGTCACTTTTACACCTATAGCCATGCACAAAGGTTAGCAAAAGGTCATTTTGCTTGGAAGTTAGGAACCATGCTTCATAAATAAGGTTGATTGTAAAAGACAATACAGCTATGGAAAACAATGTCAACGTTATTGTGACTTTTATATCATTAGTGAGAATATCTATTGCTACATTTTCCTCCTAATAGTATACATTTTTCTATTAATGAACCTTGCAACCGATACATGCAGTTCTCTCATATGGCCAATCATGCACTGGTATGTTATCGAAATCAATTTACTACGACGACAGTTTTCACGTGAAACCATTAAATGTTACCTCCAAATATATGTCACACTGATAGCTAAATCTAATATTTTAAAAGGTGAAATAGAATTCAAACTACAAGAACACATAATAATCGTTACATCAAGAGTGATTTCTAAATTGACTTAATATTTTGATCATAATATTATATATAAAATTCTCGTGTCGTGTTAAAGTCCTCCGAAACGGCGGGACCGATTCTTTTTTTTTTCTATAGTATAAGACAGCGAACAGGCACACGGGTCTCCTGATGGTAAGAGACAACCGTTGCCTATAGACACCATAGATGTTGTAGGTGCGCTTCTGCACCTTAGACCTTATGTGCAAATTTACCGGCTACCCTACCCTTCGGACGGAAACACGGCAATATCATTATGGCGGCAGATATAAGTAAGGCGGTGAATCCCTACCCGGACGAGTTGCTACACAGCACTACCACCAGTAAACCATCTTTTAATTGATAGTGTGATTCAAGAGGAAGGTTTTTGTGTATAACACATGCATAAAATAGTCCTAAAACACTGGTAAATTTTGAGATTTCTAATGTGATGTCGGAAACAATTTTCTTGCGCTTACAAAGCAAACACTGTCTAAACCCTACGAGATAAGTCAAAATAATGTAAACCTTAAAAAGGTCTACAAAAAAGTCCGTGATAGTAATTCAAAGAGAAACTCACAATAATCACTACTTATCCCTTACTTTATATAGGAAATAATGGCTTATTTACGAAGTGATTATAAGCAATACAGCATTAATCCTGATCCAATTAAGACATTGTACATCTATACTAATAATATAAAGAGGAAAAATTTGATTGTTTGTTTGTATTGATAGTCTCCAAAACTATTTGAAAAATTCGTTTACCATTAGAAGCCGACATTATTTCTGATGAACATAGGCTATTTTTTACCACCGTAAACCACCGTAATTCCTACGGGAAAACGATTAAAATTATGATCGATATTAGGAATAATCTTTCGACACTTTTGATGTTTTCCTGAATCCTTTAAAAATACAATTTCAATGGTTTTCTGGATGATTGACGTGAAGCTGCTGTCATTATGTTAACTACTAATTAAAAAAGCGTAGCTGGGCCTGGCGGTTAGTTAATTATAAATCAATATGGCCCGTTACAGCATCAGATTTCAATGAATATATTCGAAGTTATTACAGATTTAAAATGCAGGCTATTTTTTCACACTTGCCAGAGCAGGTCACTATGGTCTAAGATCCGAACCTAAGCCGACCTTCACCGAGCTGATAAAAGAATAAAACTTATTTTATAATAAATTTAG
>DVZL01000882.1:0-20168 GCA_018236625.1 Lasaia peninsularis
CCGACCCGGGAATTGAACCCGGGACCCCACGTGGCTAACGGTCTTAACAGGCGACACCTGTACCGTTACACCACAGATGCGACAGATTTACATTAAACATTGTACGAGTTGTAAATTGAATGATATTTCAACCATAAAATAAGAAGTGTTGGTACGGATCCCCTGTGTAGAGACCAACTGCCTTCCTACCAAGCAGCTCGTAAGAGGCGAACATAGATTAATTGGTTCACTACCGACATGACCACTGGTGGTAGAGTGCTGTGCAGCAACTCGCCCGGGTAGGGAACCACCGATAGGTGACAGACAAAGAAATGGATAGCGGAGTCTTAGTAAATATGTAGTTCCTATTTTTTTCTTATACCTACGGAACCTTAACAATGGTCGTCGACGTATCTTACCGACTCATAAGATTCCTGTCATCTACCATCTCGCCCCACATACAAGCTTCGCCCCCGACGATGTTTGAGAGTATGGTTGTATTGCGCGTCTCCTGGTACACCATGTGCCGAGGGTCCGCCAGGTACATGTCCGTCCACTTCAACTCCAAGTGATCTAGATACCACGACGATGAGTAAATCAGTTGATGCCCTTCGTTTAGGATCTAAAACAGTCACAAAATGACGTTTAATTATGTAAATTAATTTATTAAATCGTTCCTGTGGTCGAGGATAGTCGGTATCCGACGTGTGCGTCAATGCCCCGGTCCCGGACCCGAGTTCCCGGGTACAATTTCAAAACCTTAACAATTAGATCGTGCCTGGTATGGCCATGGACTTTCCATCTATCACATCATGGGACCTAATATCGTTGGCTTATCGTGGGTGTATATGTATCTCTGACAACCTCTTTTTCTATAAAAGCGACAAAAAATCACGTTGGTTGCGTGTGAAGCATAATTTTACTATTTGTGTTTTTAACGGCAACTGAAATACATCACCTGTGAACGTTTTGGCTTTCAAGCTATCACGGTTCATGAGATAGAGCCTGGGGACAGACAGACAAAGGGACAGTGGAGGCTTAGTAATAGGGTTCCGGTTTTAGCCTTTGGGTACGGAACCCTAAAAACAAAAAAAAACTTAAACTTGATATACAGATCAGACCATAAGGATGAACCCAATATAGTTAAATGTCATTACCTGAATCATCTCGTCCACCCATTTATTCTTCCATACTTGAATGAGAGTGTCCTTTGAGAGTTTAACTCCTTCGTCGAAAACCTCCTGAAATGTTCACAATAGTAATAGATTCGTTCAGCATTATTATATTATTACTCGCTTGGTACAATTGCAAGAATTGGAAATAAAATCAATCGATTTAATTCACTTCATTGCCGTCACTGTTTAAAATCTGCCACTGTGCATTGTGAGTATGTTTGAAAGTTCCATTCTGCAATACTTATATTCTAAAGTAAAAGTAGCTTAAGCCATTCCTAATTACACCAGCTGTCTGCCAGTGAAAGCCCCATCTAAATAGGTCTAACTGTTTCAGAGATTTACGGGTACAAATAGACAACCAGACGAAAATTCTAAAGAATATTATTTCGGTGTATGGACCTTGTATTTTCATTTGGTAAAAAGCGGTTATTTTAATATTATTTGTATAGATTTGAGAGATCTAATATAAGGTTTAACAACATCACTCGCCAGTCACTGCTGGGCTGAAGACCGGTACGCTAGCCGCGCCCCATTTATTTATCATGTACTTTTGAATATCATTATTATTTTATAATTGATTATTATCATATATATAGCCACAATAAAGAATATAACTTGGAGCCTGAACTAATTTAACAACAATTTATATCGTCACATCACTATTTTTATGCTAAACGAGTGCTAAACTTAATATGAGCTTTGTTACTTTGAAGTTTAAATTTTTACTACACTACCTTTTTATCCGTTAGGTAATTTATTTTGATCGAAGGTTTCAAATAGCAAGCACAGCAAGCTTCGGAGAAGGACGTGATAAGGGCCGTTGGTTCGGGGACCACTAAATTTTTCTATTTGAAATGCTAGATTGAGATCTTTCCGCCACTTTTGTCTGATCATTTGTTTGATCGAAGTTTCCTAACAGCGCATAGTTCAATCTGTACGGTGTCTCACCTGCCACACGATAGGTCGGGTGTTCTCTGCCAGCAGCGGGATTGTGTTCTTCATAAACAATCCATGAAGATCTGCGGCAGTCAAATTGTGATCAGCCATGTACTTGGCCAATTTCGGGTTGGAATTCCTGTAAAATATTTAAATTTAATTAATTAAAAGTAGCCTAAGCTACTCCTTGTTATATCAGCTGTCTGCCAGTGTAAGTCGCGTCAAAATTGGCCCAGCCGTTTCAAAGATTGGCAGACAGGTAAAAATTGTATAAAATACTATTTTTGTATATGTAGGTACCTTGTGCATTTATATTTATTTGTATAGATAAATCGGAGCTCACTCCCTCTTTGTCCTAAACCTTATCCCGTTTCTATATTAGATGATATCTAATACAGGGGATCAGTTTTCAAACAGAGCGTCTGCCATTTGACTTCTGCAACCCAGAAGGCAAATAAAGTAGTCTTAGATTAGTTCAAATTTGCATCGCCGTAACGTTACGATGTTTTCATTCACCGTAAGAGAGAGTAGAGTAACTGGAAAATGTTTACGTAAGAGTCTTGTCATCATATCGCCGAGAGCGTAGACGTAAGTACATATGGATCCACGGTTAGCCAATGATATAGGTCCCATGATGTCACCGGTGGCAAGTCCGTCGCCATATCGAGCACAAATCCCGGCTTTCCTCATTGTTTTCTTTCATCGTAAGAGCGTTGAGTATATATAGGCAGCACATATTTCTTCTAAAGAATAATCTGTCTGCTTCTATCTCTAAAAAAAAATAAGAAACTTACCAGCAGTCGAGATCAACTTCGTCGCCTCCGATATGTATGTACTTGTCAGGAAACCTGGTCTGCACTTCATTGAAGAGTTCCTTGATCAACTTGTAGGTGAAATTATTTGTGGGGTCCATGGGACCCAGACCCACAATTTTATCATTGACGTAGCACTCGGTGAGGATGTTGGGGTACGCATTACCCCAGGAACGAGTGTGACCTGCAATATCAGGTCAACCTGGTTATAGGTAACCCAGTATGCCCAAATTGAGTCATGATTGGACTGTGTTTTGCGAAAAAGATGCAATCGATAACTTGCGTAAAAATTAGATATCTGTGTAAAATTACTAAAAACGTAATATTATAGTGCTGTAAAAAACAAACACTGGCTGGTCAAAATATAACACTGGGCCAAATAAATAATACACAGGTCCAACTGTATATGTATATGTACACGTGTATGAGAATTTTTTTTCAATGTCTAAAAAGTCATATTTCGAGACCCTCGGTGGTTAAGACTTTGAATCAATTCCGGTAGTCCAGGTTCGAACTCCGCCATGAACCACTGAGTTTTTCTAACTTAAGTTCAGTGTACTAAATATATCGAAAAACTTTCCTAGTGCTCTTATGGCTAAGTAAAACATCATGAGGAAACTTAGATTCGTGTAATCGAATTAACCTTATCTAGAATTGGGCCCAGTTTCTAGGTTTGAGTTAGATGGAAGTCGCTCTTTGTAAAAATTGTCATCCTCGTCAAATTCCCTAGACCCCGATATCATATCCCTGATATAGAAATATTTTGATGTAACGGTACGGCTATCACCTGTTAAGACCGTTACTTGCATAGGTTCGGGATCAATTCCAAGGTCGGGTAATTTTTCTTAAATCTTAAGTAAGTAAGTAAGCATTACGTTTCCCAGGATTAGAATGTGCCCGAAGTGGCGATAGGCTTACCAACTATCACATCATGGCCCTAGTACTTTGGCTAATTCTAGTATATCTACCGGACTTACAAGTCCTGGATATACCAGCACACCTCTACCTACCTCTTCGCGGTCGAAGGTACGTGAAACTAGAGTAAGCATATAAAAAAGTCTAAAATGTCAAATTTGTGAATTCGGGTCAAATTACATACACTTTTCTATAGAAATAAGCGAATCTGTAGAACGATATTTTGCTCTACTATACCTATGCTAAGTTCACTTTTTGTAATAACGTAGGCACTATCACTATCGAAATACCAACAGCAATTGTCCAAAGAACCCGGAGTGCCTCGGGAAGACTGGCTGGGTCTATAAGGTAGGGTCAGGGTCTCGGTAAGGCACATCTTGCAAAAGAAACATGAATGTCAAACATAAAAACCTGCCAATTGCAAATCGGACTCGCGTTCGAAGGGTTCTAAAAAAAGCGGCAAAAGTATTACGGTTCTTGTATAGGAACCTCTTTTAGATTTTTACGTCATTCTGTTTCAGTATTTGTTGTTATAGCTTAAACGGAAACAAACAATCTGAAAAATTTTACTTTCCAGCTATCACGGTTAATGGATTACAAATTGGTGACAAATAGACAGAAGAATAGCGGAGTATAGTAATATGATATCTAATCCCGTTTTTACCCTTTGTGTACGGATCCTTTAAAAGACGAATATATTCAAAAACATACTAACCAGGAACATCGAACTCAGGTATAACGCGAATACCGCGATCGCGCGCGTAGTCCACCACCTGCTGAACCTCAGTACTGGTGTAGGTCATGGATGGATCGTAAGCTCCTTGGGAACTGGAAATAATACACCGTAAATAAAATCTATACAAATAAATAAAATTGTAGTGTTCGTTTCTAATATTAAAATAACCGTTTTTTTAATGCATATATTATGTATGTTTACAAAGTATAGGTAGGTACATACCAAAATAGTATTTTTTAGAATTTTTGTCTATCTGTCTGTCTGTTTGAATCTGATAATCTCTGAAACGGTTGGACCGATTTTGACGGGACTTTAGCTGGCAGATAGCTGATGTAATAACGTGTAAAAAGCAAAGCCTTTACCAAGATGCTATCGGCAACCAGTTTATCTTAAAAAATCAGCCAAGTGCGAGTCGGACTCGCACACGAAGGGTTCCGTAGCAATATCTATAAAAAACGGCAAAAATCACGTTTGTTGTATTATGGAAGTACCCATTATAATTATTTTATTATATTTTAGTATTTGTCGTCATTGTAACAACAGAAATAAATCATCTGTGTTTTCTCGCTATCACAGTTCATGAGATATAAGCTGGTGTCAAGTTGATAGACAGACGGACAGACAGTGGAGTCTTAGTAGTGAGGTACGGTTTTTACCCTTTGAGTACGGAACCCTAAAAAGACACTAATCAAAACACTACATGACAGAAATCGTCAAAATACAGGTAACAATGAGGTATTTTTTTTTACATTCAGTCATTGTTAAACTACGAAACACATGTTTTTAAATTGTAAATAAATTGATATCGCCCCGGCCATATCTCCGGGAGGGTAAGCAGAGGTACATAATCGCTATATTGTCCGTCGCTATATTGGGCACAAGTCTAACCAAAGTAAATAACAAGTAGTTCTACTCGGGAATCGAACCCGGGATTTCGTGCGTCAAAATTGGAACCACAGAGAAGAAATATAAAAAATAATCTACCTGAGGTGCGGGAACACCTCACTTTCATAAGGAAAGCTTTGATCGTCGACTATATGCCAATGTAACACGTTCATCTTATTCATTTCCATAGCCTTGATGGTGTTCCCAATGTTGGCCAGTGAAATATAGTGGCGTGAAGTATCCAGTAGAAGACCTCTGTGCGCATACCTCGGGTAATCTTCTATTACAGTGGCATTTATGTAAGCTTCCTAAAATACATTTTTGTTGAAAATAAACATATACATACTGCAACGTGAATTATTTTAATAACACATAGGTATAGGTCACTTTTCTTATAATACTTATTACGTAAAACACACCCTCTTTTTAATCTACTCGGTGAAAAGCTATGTTCAATTTTAAGGTCAACTCTATCTTTGCACCAAATTTCATCGAAATCGGTGCTGTCATTTAGGCGTGAAAGCGTAACAGACAGACAGAGTTATTTTCGCATTTATAATATTAGTACGGATTAGTAGGAATGTCTTATTGGCGTATTTGTTGGAGGCATTTTTTCAAGTTTAGATGAAAAAACACATATACTTTTTACATATCACTTATAATTGAAAATTATTTATGAAATAATCGACAGGTTTCGCTTTTTCATCATCAGGGCTGATTAGCCAGCAACTGGTAGTACGTATTGGATGGTTCAGTGCGACGAAATTCGCCAGGATCAAAATCTAGATAAGATTTTTATAGAAGAGGCAGACGAGCAAGAGGTTTACTCTAGGAGCAGCTGAACACTTCAAAGTTGAATTTTGAAAGGTTTAGATGTCAGTAAGCTCTTACGTAGTTTGTTTATTTCTTAAAAATTCAATTCAAAATGTTCAAATTCGGTAATCTTACCGTGCGATTGTTAGATAAGTAAATCAATTGCGTAAAAGTCTCTAAGCCTCTAATAATTCCCCACACCGACTCGCTGGTTAATATGGACCTCGCGGATACTGTCAGGTTATCTGGAACAAGACAATAACCAAAAAAATAAATATCCACGTCCAAAAACATCGTGAGGAAACTCGAGATTTATGCCCCGTATAGCGACGGACTTACCACCTGTTACATCATAGGATTTAATAACGTCGACTAATCGTGGGTGCATTTGTACCTCTGCACTCTATTTTTCTAATAAATACTGGAATAGATTTAATAAACACCCAGATCACACAAATGCTTGTCGAGTTGGTAATCGAACCCAAGCCCCGCGGTTGGTCGGTCAATATAGATAGTAATTGGAGTTTACTGCATAATTTTTCAATCATAATCTTACATATTTGTTAAGTAGTGATAATATCTTGACACATTTTCTGACCTTTTTGTTTATCTTTTATCTTGTTATGAAGAACTTTATTTGAGCAGAAAATACATATGATGAGTCAATGGTTGACGCAGTGAAATATAATACGACGGTTCATCGATATTATACAATTGGGTCAGCAATAATCAGTGCATTTTTAAAAGCTTTTATTTAATTTGCATATGTCTGCCTATGTACTTCTGCGTACCCTTTCGCGGATATAAGTGATACTATATTTATTTTATATCCATGTATGTATGTACGTATGTAAGCGGCGTGCACAGGATTATGAAACTGGGTATACGCAGCGGAGTACACGGTAACAAAAAAGTTCTTTTATAGATTTTGAGCTTTTTTTATTTAGTTTCATAGATTATGTGATCATGATAGTGAAATGTCGGAGTTTAATTAGATAATATATGAGAGCACATCCTGTCTTCAAGCGTAAACAGTGCTTTAAGCACTTCACAGAGGCACATAATATGTGCCTCTATGGAGTGCACGCCCCTGATGTAAGTAAGTTATAGTAGAATGTTGCAACTCAATTTTGAATCAGATATATTTTAGTCGATTTAGCTGAAATTGTGGAAACAATAGACTTGTTTTATTTGGATGACAATAGGTACTACAAGGTAGGTTAAGTGACGTCACTCTAAATCGGCCATATGCATTCAGATATGGCCCAAAAAAATAACGTAGGTACACGTTATCTTTATTGCTGAAGAAATATACCTACATAAATATTTTTGCCAATATTTTAGTTTAAAATAATAAAAGTAAATCTTTAAAAGTAGTATTATTGAAATTCCCTCACAAATTTCGAAAACGCAACGCCATCGTCTAAGCGACACGTGACATCACAGTTAACTGTCATCGCCATGTCAATTGATATCCTTATTTTTGCATCTTTGGGCATATTAAAATTTTTGTACATAGGCATACACATTACCTTTTTACTAAATGCATAATAAGTATGTCTACAAGGTAACTACATATACCAAATAGCATTTTTTTAATTTTTGTCTGTCTGTTTGTTTGTACCATCTAATCTCTGTAACGGCTAGACCGATTTTGACGTGACTTTCACTAGCAGACAGCTGATGTAATAAGAAGTAGTTAATGCTACTTTCATTTAGTTAAATTCAAACGCGGACTAAGTCGATGGCACAGCTAGTTTAAAATATATTAAAAGAAAAATTCCCAACGCTAAAATAAAATAAAGATTATATAAATTAGAACCCTCATCCCTTTAATTTTATGGTAACATATTTAACTAGGTGATAAAACTAAAACACCATTAGTCAAATAACTCCGTTTATCGCCGTTAGTTTATCTGAAGTATTTGGAAATAAATCATATCATAAAGTACAGTTAAATATTTGCCGATAATGTTAAATATGTCAACTATTTGTTTATTTATATTTGCTTAGAAAAGTATAAATTATGAAGTAAATATAACACATCTATACTTACATTACAAATAAATAGAGTTGGAGTGATTTAGGTAGTGTCAAATGACGTAGGTATATACATATTAAGGCCGAGTCTATTCAGAGACGCGATGTAAAAATACACAGCGCCATCTATTTTGTCTGTGTATACCCGCTAATCTTTGAAACGACTGGACCGCATTTGACAGGACTTTCACTGGTAGACAGCTAATTTAATAATTATCGGCTTAGGCTACTTTTATTTTAGAATTTTGTTTTAGGAATGTGTAAAATAAAACAAATAAATGAAAACGCGGACGAAATTGCGGGCACAGTTGGTGATAAATAAATATCGTCACGCATGTATCCCCAAAAAGGTAGGCAGAGGTACATATGCATTCTGCACCTACGAATTACGATCAGCTGACGATATTAGGTCCCATGGTAAGTGGCTTCGCTCGCGTGAATAATTTTCAAAGCACAGAATTTTTCCCAGCTGACAAATTCGAATTGCGTAAAAACATAACCTCTTTTTAATTTATATATCTATACAAATAAATAAAATTGGAGTGTCTGTATGTAATATTAAAATAATGTAAGTGCATATATAGGTACATATATTTACAAGGTTGAAGGTTCATATTATACTAATAAAACAACATTTTTCAGAATTTTTATCGGTCTGTCTGTTTATCAGTTTGTACCCGCTAATCTCTACCGATTTTGACGGGACTGTAAAATAATTAAATAAAAACGCGGACGAAGTCCAGCCGTTTCAGAGATTAGCGGGTAAAACAGACGACAGACGGACGAACGGACAGATAGAGAGAGTCTTAGGGTTCGGTTTTTTACCCTTTGTATACGGAACCCTGAAAACCTAATCTGTCAACAAATTTTATTCTGTCAACAAAACATCATTATCGTATTTAGGCTTCGGGTTATTAACATAAATTTAAATACTTATTAACCTGGTATTGTGAACTAAATGTGTGCCATCTATTGTGAACAATTAATAACTTATGTAAACAGAAGGGTCGAGAATAATTAAGACGAGAGATTTGAGACTAATAAGTATTTGTAGATAACTAGCCGTTGCCTGCAGCTTTGCTTGCATATTAATGTCAAAAATAAATAAAAATGGCGTGACGCCCATATCCCCGAAAGGGTAGACAAAATTTATTAAAAATATTATTTTGGTATACCTTGTAAACATGCATAATATATACATTTAGTAAAAATAGGTTATTTTATTATTACATACAGAAATTGCAATTTTATTTATTTGCATAGATGTAATTCTTTCGCAAATTCGCCACAGTGCTCCATCGGTACGTAACATTAGGTTTTATACGAGTATATCTTTCTCCGAGGTCTCCCCTGTATAGGTCTGGGTCCCCTTTGTAGAATACACCATTTGCCTTCCCATCAGCCAGCTCGTAGAAGGCGAATAGGAGCCATACCTTCCATCAACACTACTAAAGATTTTCAAATGCACTTACAACTCTCAATCATCCCCATATAAGGATAGTCTTCACAAGGCTTGTTCAATTCTACCATCAAGTTGTTGATGGTCCCTCTGTAGTGCTCGTTGTCGTACCGCGATCTGCGAAGAGACGTGACCCTCCTCCCTCGGACATGACCATGTATATTTTTTACCACAAGCGAGTACCTTTTAACCGCTCGGTCGAGTATACCGCATGTTTCCTTTGTTACCTGTTATCAAGAAATTAAATATTTTCACGCCCATATTCCCAATGGGAGTATATAGAAAAGAGGTATCACAATTAAGAACCGAATGTCGTCGACTATATTAGGTCCCATGAAGTGGTAAGTCCTTCGCTATATCCGGCACAAATCCAATCTTGGGCAATGTTATGTTTTTCAGGTTAACTGAAAAAACTCATGAACAGGTTGCTCTGCCCGGAATCGAACCCGGGACTTCGTTATTCAATAACAGAAATCGATTACGCTTGACCACGAAGGCGATACTACAAAGTACCTATAACTTATATTTAAGTCATTTACGTAATAAGTAACTTCTACGAACAAAAATGATATATCAAGCGAATACGTAAGATAATGAACCATTTAAAAATCTGTTTTGGAACCCAATAACAGCTAATAAGATAGCAATGATATTTGCTACCTTAACATTAATAAGTTAAAAAATTGCAGAACTTTAGGAATCTCTAAAGGATCGTTTTTTGATTACATACATATTGTCACTAATGGTATATATATTTAACAATTTGTAAGTTTGATTGTGCGTAATAAAAATCTTCTCGGTAGCTTAGTGGTACGCGCTTTTGACTTGCGTAGACTAGGTTCGAATTCCGCCATATAACAATAAGTTTTTCCAAATGTACATTTTCTGGGTGCTTTTACGGTAAAGAAAAAACATCGCTAGGAAACCCCGCTGGTTTCTCCTCTAGGCTGAAGAGGTCAAATGGCAGTTAATACTTCGTATAAAAACCAGTGCCTTGGTTAAAACATTCCCTAGCCGACCTGGATATCATCTTACTTAAAAACGGGATAAGGCTTAAGTCAAAGATTGTACATTTTTCATTTTATACTCGTATTCATGTGTTAAAAACACAATATCTGAGCAGTTAATTTTCTCGTACTGGTGGTAGAGTGCTGTGCAGCAACTCGCCCGAGTAGGGATCCACCGCCTGCCGCCATAATGTCGTGTTTTGGTCTGGAGGGTTGGGTAGCCGGTATACTTGCACATAAGGTCTAACTTTAGGTAAGAAAGGTTGTTTAGGGTTCCTTACCTACCTGTTGAATACAAAAATCGCATTAATCAATCAAACCTTGGCAAAACGAAGTGAAAGGTTAAGTTGAAAATAGATCAATATTCTCTGCCTCCATCGCAACGTAATTGCCCTGATGATAAAAAGCTAGAGAGCTTTACTTATTTCTTAAAGGTCGGCAATCCGATTGAATACCCCTAGTGTTGCCATTAGTCGTGGGCGACGTTAATAACTTACCATCAGGTGAAATACTTGCTCGTTTGCTTTTACTAAAGAAAACAATAAAACTTACAAAGCAAGCAATACGTACTGCCTGCTTTACCTAAGGAAAAAGTTTACCCAAGCTGTATAACTTTATAAGTAATTTCTAAAGCACCGATCAATATTTTCGACAATGGCATACAAAAAAAAATAGAAACTTACGTTTATTTTAAATTGCGGCGGGTCGAATACAAAATAGGATTTTTCCTTATGTTGATATTGTGGTTTTGGCCAGATTTCGCCCTTTGTGGGTTTGTATTTCGGACCTGGATTGACAATGTCCATACATAGCACTAAACACACACTAGTGCAAATAAATAATAAAAAATGTTTAAGCATTTTAATCAGAAATGTATGTAGTTCTTATAATAAAGTTCGTCGCGTAATGATCAATGATCTGTGACTGAATACTGAATAGTAAAAAAATACTAGCAAGCTTGGTGTTGCTAGTTAAAAAATATTGAATTCGCTGAAACACATTTACGATATTTTAGGTACCTAAGCATTTCTCACTAATGAAAAATGTATTTTAAAAATAATTGGCCACATTTGTAGGTACTTACAAGGATTAGAATATCAAAACGATTTTATATACGCTAACACCTTCATATATTAGTCGAATAATAAATTCATGAAGACAATTACTACTTGCAGCAATCTGTAAGTAAAATACATTTTCGCCATTTATCGTCCGTTACATTTCGCGAAATTATCCTCAGCTGAACACACCGATAGTAAACATTTATAAGATAATGTTTTTAACAGAGCAGAGTAATTACGTGCGTTTGTTTACCGATAAACTATCGACAAATAGGCATACAATATGTTGTTTTGCATATTTGTAAAACATTTAAAGAACACGTAATAATATATAGATACAAATGAATAAAATTGTTGTGTATATATGTAATAAAAATCAAAATTAAAATAACCGCTTTTTACTAAATATACCAAAATAATATTTTTTAGAACTTTTGTCTGACTATTTGTTCCCGCTAATCTCCGAAACGACTGGACCGATTTTGATGGGATTACGACTGGCAGACAGCTGATGTAATGAGTAGCTTAGGATACATTATTTTGGTAAATTCCAACGCGAACGATGACGCGGGCACAGCTAGTCCAATATGTTGTAAATTGATAAAAAATAATTTAGAAGCCTATGTTTTATACTCCGTGTATTACTCGAGTGCATTAAAATTGACATTAAAATGCGGACGCGACGTTTCTTTACGGTTAGTGAACTTTTAGTTATCTAAACATATTATATAATAGAACTTGACCCTGTCGTCGCGTCGGTCGACGGGTTAGCATACACGTCTAACGCCACTGACGTAATCCGCGAGACTCGGGTTCCATTCCCGACGAGAGCATAAATACTAGTGTTTAATAAATTTATTCTCGTATCTATACAAGTGTTTCTATGTATGGTTACCGTTGACTGACAACCATAACACAAGCATATTTGTTTACTTTGGGGTCAGATCAATTTGCATAATTTGTCCAGAGATATTTATTGAAGTATATCCCCGAAGAGGTAAGCAGAGCTACTAGTACCAAATGTGACAGGTGGCAAGTAAGTGGCAATATAGGTCACAGATCCAATCTCAGGCAACGTTATGTTTTTTTTTCGTTTTATGAATAAATGAGGTGTTGGTGAATCTCAAAATGATTGAATTCTATCTATGTCACGGTCACGGGGATAGTGACAAAAAGAAATGCGCTTCTTACGATTTGCTTATTATAAAAATACTTAGCATATATTCATAAATAAATCCCGTAACTAAAAGGCGCTAATATTGTGCAAAACTCATAACTCTACCTCGCAGTTGAGTATTGACAAAAAGAAAGTGAATAATTATAAACATCGGCAAACATATCCGGGAAGAGGCAGGCAGTGGTAGGTGGAAAGTCCATAGCCTTAGTGGACATTATTCCTATTCCAAACATCTTATATTTTTCATATAAACTCTTAGAACCAGGAACCTCGAGCGACAAAGTCGGACACCGACTACGCTCTACCAAAGAGTTTAACAAACAGGAAGTGAGAAAAAGACATCAAAAGTTATTATTCATTTATTCTTAAAAAATATATTTACAATATAATTTGTATCCAGTAAGATTCAGTTTAACAGTGATCAGTGCGTCTCTATTCCTCGTCAGTCCCGTCGCTATCTTCCGTCTCGCTCTCGGAACCCGATTCGTCCTCGGAGTCGGAGCCCAACCAATCGGGCAACGACGGCTGCTCTATTATGGTCTTCCACTCATTGAGTTTGTGTAAATCTGTAAAATTAATCACACATTGAGTAATCGTCGAAATGTGATGACCCCATCGCCCGATTGTTATAATTAAGTAGTTTATTCCTACATAAATATATATCTTCACGCCAAGTACCTTGCAGGGAAGGCAGAGAGTATCGAGTGTCAAATATCAATATTTCTATATACTTGTCTAGCCTCCTATTATTCTCTGCATATAAAAGCGCCGGTTTCGGAGACTTTACAATACCCTCGGATAAATCAAGAGCAATATGGTCGTGGAATGTCAACCTATGTTTCCCCGGTTACCTACAACCATTCACATTCGTATTGTAAATCTATTCTATCATGCGACACGTTTGTTATTATTCTGTTTGTCCATTGTTAATCTATTAGAAACAACAATTGTTCATTGCCCTATGAGAATTTTTAATGCGAGAAATGTTCACTCGATGTTTCCCGCGGGACTGCTCGTGTTTCAAAGCTAAAAACTTCTTTTTCTGGGGAGTCTTCGAAACCGGCGTGTTTGCTGACCTTGCTATCTGTGTACATATGAAGAAAATAAGTTTCAGAGTGCAAACCATCAGCGTACAGTGTTTATAAAGAGGGCATTACGATTCAAAAATCTTCAAAAGAAAGCAAATTTATATACCTAAGCTGTACATATCCATAAGGTAAAACTGCTTCTCATCCTTCTCCAGTAGCCCGCCGAAGACGTAGAGGACTCCCCGGGACACCGCCAGCGCCGCCGACATGCGGCCGCCGGGGCCGCGCCGGGGGCCAGGGGGCTCCGCCCCGGGGGGCGTGGGCCCGGCACCCGGGGCGGCGCCTGACCCGCCCAGCTTCATCGTAAACACCTCGTCTGTGACAACTGTTCAGACGTGATGCAGGTGTTCAACATTAACAGGCTTAAGTTATAGGAGATGTATAATATAAACCTTCATTGATAACTATTATAAAAAATGCACACGCAAATACACGAATGGACACACAAACACAGGCGCGCGTGCGCACGCACTTATCTACACGCACGCACACGCGCCCACCCGCACGGACGGACGCGCAAGCACAATTATGTTTATAATATATAAAAATAAGAAAGTTTTAATTCAAAAATAATTACACCATTTTTTTTATCTCAGTATTATATATTTTCTTTAGAATAAATGCTTACGATGGATACTTCAAAACGCTAAGTAAAATTAAATAGTTATGTAAATATAACTTAAGTTTTAGTCGGACCGCGAAAAATAATTTTCAATTATAACTAATATGTGACAAAGTACATGTGTTTCTCCATTAAAAATATTAATAAGTTGAAGTTTCACCCAGCGCCAGCGATGAAAAATATACAAAATATAATAATAATAGATGAAAAATATAGAAAATGCTAGAACTTACCTGTAACAGAATCTGTTGAAGGTTTCTCCTCCTTAACCTCGGTTTGTGCAGGCCGGGCGTCTGTTTGTTCAGATCGCAGCAGTACGGGGTACCATCGACACGTCTCCAGATCTATAACCTGCAGCTCGTCACTCATTTCACCGAGGATATCTTCTTCTGTTTCCTCCATATCCTGAGATGTTAACATAGACAATTTAATTTTACTATTTATTTATTTAAAAATGTCGGCACAAAAAAGTATAAATGTGGACCTAATGATACATAGCATTCTCTACTGGTCAACCTGATGCAATTTTAAATATAAAACGAAAGTGTATATAAGGGGGTGACGAATAATTTCGTGCATTATTGATTTAGGACATTTTAAACATTCATCGAAATATATAAACTGATTTTATAACAATAAAAATTGTTACCTTATTAAAACATAATATAATGTAATGATCACACATATAAGTAAATAAATAAAAACATACTTAACAATAGGGTTTTGTCAAATTACTATAAATAAAATTAAAATAATTATGTTGAAGAGAACATATCGGATTAAATTTAGATTTAACATTTATTTTTTAATATTATCTAATTTTACATTAAGTTGTGATCAAACCAATTGAAGTTAACACGTACACAGACTCCGCCGAAGACGTATCCCCGGTTGGTGTTGGTGTTGACGGCGGCGGCCAGTCCCGCCCGGGCGGCGGCCCCCCCCGCCAGGGCGCGCCACACCCAGCCGCCCCCCTTGCTGCTGAGCTTGAACATGTCCGTGTGCGTGTGCGTGCGCTCCGAGCGCCCCTCGCGGATGCGGGAGAAACCGCCGTACACCACCAGCTGCAATGGACATGCTTAATTCAATAAGACTTTGTTGGTCGTCTGTCTGTCTGTCTATCACCAAACTGTATCTCTTAAAACGTAACAGCTAGAAAGTTGAAATTTTGACAGATAACGTATTTCTGTTGCCGCTATAACAACAAATACTAAAATCAGAATACCATAAACATATATAAAGGACAGTGGCGGATTTAGGCTTACTGCCGCCCTAGGCGTTAACGTTTTGAACATTTTGCCGCCCCCTTCAAATCGTGCCGCCCTAGGCCCGGGCTTCACGGGCCTATACGTAAATCCATCACTGATAAAGGACGCTCTCATACAACGTGATTTTTCATTTTTATAGATAACTAGCTGTCCGCCCGCGGCTTCGCCCGCGTGAATTATTTTAATAATACAGACAACTTTCAAAGGGCAGACATTTTTCCGACTAACAATACTAATCGCGTAAAAACATACCCTCTTTTTCATATAGTCGGTTAAAAAGTAGCCTATGTCCTTTCTCAAAGTCTACTCTATCTCTGTATAAAATTTCATCGAAATCGGTTCAGTGGTTAAGGCGTGAAAGCGTAACATACAGATAGATAGACAGAGTTAATTTCGCATTTATAAAATTAAGTACGGATAGTGTTAACTAAACAGCTGATATTTTCTTTCGTGCAATTTGCACTTGACGACATGCTTTTTTCCATTAGCTGTTCAGTTGTTCGGTATACAATAGAAAGAGTTTAAACAAACTATTAGTGTATCATCCGACGGTAGTAACAAGAGTCTTTGAAACTGCCGTATTGTAAATAATAAATGTGGAGTAAGCTAGCCACATAATATAATAGCATAATGAGTAAGTATGTTGGGATCGCTCACTCACTTGGCACTCGATACTCTCTGCCTACCTCAGAAGGGTACTGGCGTGAAAATATATGTAATAATTTTAAACAAGCAATTCTTGCATATTTATTTATTTATATCAGTGAACTCGGAAACGGGTCTAAAGACTTCGCTGAAATTTGGTACCTAGGGGTTTTGGAGGGTGAAAAATAGTTGTAGAATAGGCCAACTGCCTTCAACTATTGTCACCAACACCGTGACATTAACTAGGTGGTAGAGTCTCGCAACGATTCGCCCGGATTGGTACCACCGCCTTACCTATTCCTGCCACAATAGCGTCAGTGCTCGCCATTGTCGTGTTCTGGTTTGGAGGGTAAGGTAGCCGGTAAACTTACTCGAGCAAGAGGCTTACCATCTCAGCCTCAGGTTGGCAACGCACCATTTCCACCTAGGAATCCAGAATTTTCAAACGTCATTCTTTGGTGTATGAAACGAACAGGACTCACGCACGAAAGATCCCATACCATTATCTAAATTTGATACCGGGTGTAATATTCAGGAATAAAAAACACATTTGAAGAATCCGGCCACGTGCCAGTCGGACTCTGAAACAAAGGATTCCGTACGTATATATAAAAACGGCAAAAAAATCAATTTTGTTGTATGGAAGCACCTTTATATGTTTATTTTATACTGTTTTTAGTATTTGTTGTTTGCCTGATGACAGACAGACAGACGGACAGTCTGGGCCTTTGACATTTTTGACATTTTGACATTTTTACCCAAATAAAGGACCCAAAAAAATGAAAGAAATGAAAACTATTTTTTTGGATTGCACCCTTATATTCCTTAGGGTGCGAAATGTTAGGATGATAAACTTTTAAGACAATAAAAACTCAAATCCAAATACTATTATATTTGTAGGAAATCGAACTAGAAACCAATCACGCTAACCACTCAACCAACATGGCGATCAATGTAATGAGAACCATTATGTAAATTAATAATATCTTTCATAATACGCAGTGCCAAATCATTCATGTTGTAGTCGGAACATGCTGCGAATATGAACCCGCGACCCCGAGGCTGGAAAGCCGGCTTGAACGTTGTAAAACAGCTTGTTAACGTATATCATTAGAATTGGACGCTGTTTCCTCCTATAGCAATAAACTGTAAATCATTGAGATATAGCCCACCTCACAACTTTTCTAGAAACTTCTACTACGCGAGTTAGAAAGTTGTCTGAAGGGATGTAACAACCCCATCGCCCGTTAGTAGGACAATCTACTTTTGCACTTGCCTTAACCTGTATAAATAGTTGACTTATGCAGTCTAATGCAGTTACTCCAATATAGTGTATCTGAGTATTTGTTTGTTTGTCATCAATTTATGATAACATTAATAGTAAATAAATAATAAATAATTATTACTGGACAAATTACACAAATTAATCTAACCCCAAAGTAAGCAAATTATATGCTTGTGTTATGGGTGTTAGACAACGATGCTAATACAAAGAAATACTTAAATAAATACAAGAATAAATTTAATAAACACCCAGAAACATCTATGTTCATCACACAAATGTCTGTCCCCGTCGGGAATCGAACCCGACCCTCGCGGGTAGTCGGCCAACGAGGCGGTAAATAAATGTTGGCGACTTAAGTTTGTTATGTATCAAGTATATTATTATGACGTGGTACGACGTATTTATGACATGAGATTGCTTTCAGTCTTAACCCCTGCCTTTCTCGTGCCTATACGACGTCAGTGCTCGCCATGAATATAGTCTGTTATGAAGAATAGGATAGCTCATTGATTTTCACATGTAGCTGAAGGTTCTAGGATCAGGTTTGCAACGCACTATTTACTTTTTTGCTTTACAATTTACCTGTGTATTTTATTGATAGGAAATCCGTCTGCTTGTTTGCGTTGTTCTTTTGTATAAAAATACTATTTTATCTTTCAGTGTGGAACAATGTTTGTTGTATGGGAGCACCCTTTATATATTTATTTTATTCTGTTTGTTGTTATAGCGGCAATGGAAATACATAATCTGTGAAAATTTCATCTGCCTAGCTATCACGGTTCATGAGATACAGCCTGGGGATAAACAGACAGACAGACTGCGGAGCCTGAATTATAGAGTTTCGTTTTTTAGCCTTTGGGTACGAAACCGTAAAAAAAAACACATCTATGACATGTTAATAAAGTTATCCGAATTAATTAAATTAAATCAATATAGACTCACAATGAAGATGTCGTAATTGATATTGTGATAAGTAATTAAATCAAATAATAATTGAGTTTCAGGAACAGAGTAATGCGTGGAGTAGGCATATTGCACCATTTTTTTTAAAACAAAAATAATTATACAATATTTTTGCCACGTGTTGGTCCGGGTCTTCTGTGTACAATAGACCATCTGCCTCCCTACCAGGCGGCTCGTAAGAGGCGAGCATAGGTTTACTGGATCATTTTCAACATTATCAATGCTGGTAGAGTGCTGTATAGCAACTCGCTCACGCCTTAGGTATCTATTTCTGCGTCATAATTACATTGTCATGTTCCGATGTGAAGTGTAGGGTAGCAAGTAGACTTTCAACTACGGTCTAACTGCCCGATCTTTGTCAGTGATACACCTACAATATCTATGGTGTCTATAGGTGGTCCCTTAGCGTCAGGAGACCTGTGTGTTTGTTCGCTGTCTTATCCCATAAAAATGAAAGCATTTTTAGGTGGTAGTGTTTTGCGTATTCACCTTCGAAACTTGGATTGTTACCAACGCTTTAGCTATTTCTGACAGCATAATGACATTGACGTACATATACCAAAGCAATTTTTTTTAGAATTTTCGTCTGTCTGTTCGTACCCGCTAATCTCTGAATCGGCTGGACCGATTTTGACGGGACTTTCACTCGCAGATAGTATATTTTGTGTGAATACATTGCAAGATGTGATTATTTTATTGTTTTTATATTTATCGTTATAGCGGTAACTCTTGGAGCGGCGGAGTCTTGGTAATAGAATACCGTTTTTTCCCTTCGGTTACAAACCGTTAAAAAAATAATGAAGAATACAATTTTTGTATCGCTTTTAAATGAAACGCATCTTTTACAATTTTTAATTAATATTTATCATTGTTCACGTGTCATTGATGAAATAACAATATGGAGGCTACGAATAATGAATTCACAATTTATAATAGGTATTGAGATTTCGCGTATTTTGTCTATTGTTGTAAAATTATTATATCTTTAAATGTAAAGAGTTTTTATTTTCTTTTTATTCGTCCTCCCCTTGTTCTGTTGTTATATCAGACATTTAAAGCCATCCCTTATTACATCAGCTATCTGCCAGTGAAATTCCGTCAAAATCGATCCAGCCGTTTCAGAGATTAGCGGGTACAAGCAGACAGACAGACAGACTAAAATTCTAAAAAATACTATTTCAGTATATGTGTTATGACCGCCTCGTTGGCCGAGTGGCTAGCATAACCTAACCGCATCGACTAACCGCGAGGCTCGGGTTCGATTCCCGACGGGGACAGGCATTTATGTGATGAACATAGATG
>DVZL01000883.1:0-20157 GCA_018236625.1 Lasaia peninsularis
CATCTATGGTGTCTATAGGCCACGGATGTCTCTTACCATCAGGAGACCCGTGTGCCTGTTCGCTGTCTTATCCCATAAAAAATCACACATATTTCCCAAATAAGTTATTTTCATTTCATTAATTTCAATAGCTTAAACTAATAATTAATTTCCCACCAATTAAATAAAAGATCAAATAAGTTGTATAACATGTTCAATGAAAGTAAATCATATCCGCAACGAGATCAAACGTTAGATCTCAATAAAGAGTTGGTTTCATTTGTCCTAAGACTTTGTGCTCTGTTATATGTTCATTGATTTTATCTTAAGTACCATTTTACTTTTAGTTTCTATCGGCTGTTCTTAATGAGCTTATGAGTTCTTAATTGAAAATGTTTGTTTCATTCTTTGTCGTTGTTAATTGTAATTTTACAAAAGATTTCGAAGGAAAAGGTACTTTTTATTTAGTTTCCGTACCCAAAGAGAAGTTTTTTGTCGTTTCTTCGTGTCTGTCCGAATCGCACTTGGCCGGTTTTTTTCATCTATTTCTTACGTCTTTAATATATCTACTCTGCGATGGCTTAATTTATTTTTAATATGTTCTCAAAGCCACCAAGTTATTCATTTAATGATTCATCATCACCTAGGTAATCGAAATAATTTTGAAATTATAATCGGTTTTTTTTCATAGTTTAACTGCAATTTAGTTATTTTTTCAATATTTTATTACAATCAATTCGATAACAACTTTTACTCAATAAAAGAAATAGCGCATTCGTGTATTTGTTATAAATTGTATATTTTTATTAATGATGTTCTTATTTTTATATTTTACACTTTCCAACCTTAGCACTTGGTAAAACTTCATCAGTAATTGTAAGAGTAATTGAATGATACTGGCACATTTAATATTTGATTATATCCAAGTACCATAGCACTAATATATTTTAGAAGCAAAAACTTTGTATTTACATAGATTAAAATTTGATAGGTGGAATAGTGCAAATATAACATTGATACCCGTAATTAATGAAAATTTCATAATTCGTTAGTTTATGTTATTTTTTATGCATATAAAAATTACACCATCATTTTATAAGAAATAAAATTATACATATTGAAGCGACTTAACTAACTACTACACAGTTCCACTAAATCTATAATTAGGTTTTTATTCTACAGCTTCTTATAAAATTATATGATATTTTTAATTGGTCATATAAAAGTCTATAAAATTTATCACCAGACTTATCAATAATTACTTCAAAGATTCATAATTGAAAAAGTAATAAATCATTTAGAAATTTGCGATACGTAATATACGACAGTCATTACTGAAACGTCCATCTTGGTGCATTTTAAGAGGTTTTGTAAAAAGAAAGTAAAAGACTTTTCCCGTTAACATTATAAACGATGTTGATCATAAACCTTCTTTCCAATAATTCACGTAGAAGCAGTGCAGAAAAATTCAAATATTACATTAATTTAAACGCAATAAAACTGCATTAAAACGACTTTCATTTCATTATTAAAGTCATCATCAATTTTAAGTCATATAGATAAATTATTTCTTTTGTTGATATTTCAAAAAAGCGCTGCATCAAATGCCATAAAAAAGTATAACCTTCTAAAGAGTCATTAAAATTATTTTATTTCCTTGACCAAAATTTTTAAACTACATAAAAAACGACTAGGAAAACCCTCTTATCAATGCAGAGAAAACGTGTAAAAAATCCATAATATGTGAAAGACTTGTCAGATAATTTGTTAAAATATGTATTGTTGTAAAAGCTTCTTTACATGAACATAAAATAACTTTTAAAAATAAAATAAAACACGATGTAAAAGTTATTGTGGAGGTAATGATTTATCTAGTCTTTAAATAAGACGTAGCTATTTATGTGATTTATTATTCTTTTCAACGAAACACGATCGCTTACCCTCACGAATACAAGCCTGTGCTTTAAGTCTAGAAAATTACGCTTCGCAATGATTGCGGAGAGCTAATGCGATGTTGCCTGTTGAAATAATACAGCGGTAGGCTTCCGCGTCGCTAAGGATACGAACACACGAACCACAAGTGCTACAGCGACTTAGTTTTGTTAGGCAAAAGCTACTATGTAAACTCTTACAGTACAAAACATAAATTACAAAATTTGAAATATGAGAAAACAAGGCAAGCTTATTTTTTTATATTGTTATAGACATTTTCACGTCCTGCCGGTCCGGGTCCCCTGTGTAGAGTAGACCATCGGCCTCTCTACGGCCAGGCAGCAATTAAGAGGCGAACATAGGTGAATATGCGTCATTTTTCGGTCCTGAAGGCTGGATAACCGGTAGTCTTACACATACGGTCTAACAGTCCGACCACAGAAAGTAACGCACCTACAACACCTATAGGCTTTGATTGTCTCCTACCATCAGGAGACCTGTGTGCTTGTTGGCTATCTTATCTCATTAAAAAATCTTCAGATTAAGGCTTAATTATCTATGATAACATTTGACAAAAAAAAATATACGGACACTACTCCTAACTACAGTTTTAGTTGTACATAAACATTGGTCTCTCTTAAATCTCAAAATCATCACTGCCTTCAATTATGTCATTGACATTTGTAGTGCTTCTGTTCTCTGCCTTAAAGAGATGGTTATTTTTAACTAAATTGATAGTTCCATTGCTCACTACCATCATTAACAAGCCATGAGAACCTTTGTC
Source organism: Lasaia peninsularis (assembly GCA_018236625.1). Taxonomy (NCBI): domain Eukaryota; kingdom Metazoa; phylum Arthropoda; class Insecta; order Lepidoptera; family Riodinidae; genus Lasaia; species Lasaia peninsularis. Next base: position 2,696 of record DVZL01000883.1, read on the forward strand.
ACATTCATTAAACCTCGATCTACGCCTCTTATTGCTAATGTGTTCAATTTTGTTTGTTGTGATTGCGATAACTACTATAATGAGCGTTTCACTGATTATTTCCGTTATTATCTTTTTACAATCTATAGATGTTTTGTTTTTGAGTCAAAGCCTATTTTAGGCCTTATAATAAGATTTCTGATCACTTAACACAAAAATACGATAATTGTTAAGTATTGTTATGTCTAATATTAATACTACCTGAAGAGTAAAGAAACGAAGTCGTGATCTGCTATATCTACGTTTATGGCATCTTAATACAACTTGCCGAGTACGTAATTTCTTCGTTCCTTACTTTGTAGTTTTACGTATTTTAATCTGTGAATTTATTACTCTGGGATATGAAATCAACCTGTCTAGAAATAATAAAGCTATTTTGGTTAACTAGCAATCAACTCTGGATTCTCAAGACTTGAATTAACTACAGGAAAATTAATAATTATTTATTTATTTTAGCGTATTATCTAATCAACGCGTTTTTAAACTATTTGGACCTTTACAGAACCAAACACCTTCAGTTGTATTTCTAAATGGATATAATTTAGGAATCTTCAACAAAAAAGAGATTTTAATTTGTTTGATTAGTTTTTCGTTTGCGTGATTTAGAAATAAATATACATTTATTAAAACTTTTATTTTTCTTAATGTGTTAAATTATCATTATTATAACTAGCAACACTGAAAATTAAATGTTTATCTAACATTAATTCTACCAAACGACGCAGCATTGTTAGTGTCCAAGATCCACGTTTAATTAAGTTATACGAACAGATGGTATCAAAATAAGTTTATTCTGACGGCGGCAAAGATAACGAAGCCCCTAGTCGAGGAAAGTAACATTCAAATGTACATTTAAATTATAAAAAAAATGTAAGCAAAGTTTTTAATGTTTTTGCATCTAGATTTGAATTTCTAGTTTTGTTTAATACCATTGATACAAGTTGCTGGATTTCAAGAAGACGTCCTAACAAATAAAGGTGAAAAGTTAATTTTGAAGGTCTGGGAAGTCTTTTAGTGTTTTCCAGTAAAAAAAATATTAAAACTTTCTACGTATTTCATATGTATATTACGCGTTATACCCGTCCGGGGTATAACTGAGTCGCTAATATGTAACATACATCTTTACGCCAAGTCCCTTGCGGGGTTGCAGAGAGTGTCGAGTGCCAAGTGTCTCAACGGTGGTTCTTAAACATATTTATAGATTTATCATGAGTTCATATATTAGCCTCGGTTGTCTAGTCGTACGCGCTTCGGACTTCCATTTCGATTAATGGAAATGTTCCAGGCTTAAACTTCCAATCCCACCATATACTGAGTTTTTCTAACTAAATTACAATTTCTGAGTGCTCTTACGGTTAAGTAAACATGGTGAGGAAGCCCGGGATTTGTGTCCGTTGTGGCGACGATCTTGTCACATGTGATTAATTTTTTAAAAAAAAAAAACACTTACACTGTTTCACTTATTTAATTATTATTTTTTTTTATATAACAGCCGACCGGTTTCGCTTTATTACAGCATCTTCAGGGCTATGTTATTAAATACCAATTTGATGTTATAAATAAACTACTTTTTAAAAAATTAATCACATAAAATGAAGTTTCACCAAGCGCCAAGGATAGATAGTATACAATGTATCTTGTCACATGTCACACCATGAGACCTAATATCGTTGGCTGATCGTGGGTGCATGTATACCTCAGGGAAACGGATATGACACCCTACATTATCGGTATTAATATTATAAATGCGAAAGTAACTCTGTCTGTCTGTTTTGTACAATTTTGTACAAAGATAGAGTAGACCTTGAGGAAGGACATAGGCTACTTTTAACCGACCACATTAAAAAGAGGATATATTTTTACGCGATTAGTATTATAAATCGGAAAAATGTCTGCCCTTTGAAAGTTGTCTGTATTAATAAATTAATTCACGCGGGCGAAGCCGCGGGCGGACAGCTAGTTTCTGATAAATATAAGCACTTAAACTTTGTTACATAACCGTAGGGTGGACGCCAATAATATATGAATAATCAATTGATTTCAATATCCAAATCAAAATAATTTTACAATACCATAATATTCTTCCACATTACGTGGCGTAAATATTTTGATAATTAAAATTTTATTTCATTTATTGACATGTTTTGATTGATTTAAATATTACAACGTTTATTCGAAACAAGGTTGTGGAATATATTGGCATTATTAATTTGTAATTTATTAATTGACATGCACTGTAAATAAATTATATTTATTTTAGCATTAAACATAGTTATACATTTTATATTTGCACGTATTTATATTTACTAAAAATATTTCTCATTTTAGTTTTAAAGGCAATATTTAATCCACATAATACTTGTCTAAAGTTAATTAACCCTATATATCACTATTGTATATAATCACTTGTTGAAAGCGGAAACATTGCACACATAAATCTCAATTTCACAATCGCAATCGTGTTATGGAGAGAACAATGCAAATATTGTCTGCAATTAAAATTTACATTAGACAATCAGTAAACATATGGGTATAATGTTAGATAATCATTAATACCAAGCTAAATTGCGAAAAATAAAATAAAATTGGAGCGTCTATATATAATATTAGTTAAAATAACCGCTTTTCACTAAATGCATATGTATGTGTATAAGGTACATATCCTAAAATATTCTTTGTTTTAGAATTTTTGTTAGCATGTCTGTTGTTTGTTCCTGTAATCTTTAAAATAGCTGAACGGATTTTGATAGGACTTTTTATTTATTCAAATTCAAACACGGACGAAATCGCGGGCTCAGCTAATATTTCAATAAATATTGAATCAATCCAATCTACCTAACCTCTAAATTCGTCATCAAAATCATCCAAAATTTACGAAGTAATTGCGTGTTAAACGTACAAAAAAAATTCTCAATAAGATACTATTTGATTTTTTTTTCGAATCGTAACCGTGCCCTATGCAATTTATAAGCTTCAATTACCTTAATTATCTCTCGCCTAAGAATCATCAAATGCCATTCAGAATTTACGAAATGATCTCATGTCCAACATAAAGACGAATCAAACCCCTCACTTTTCAAGTCGTTTGAAAATTAATAATAATTGTTGAGCGGTTGAAGTAAATTCCGCTTGAAATCACTCAACATTGAAACCTCAAAAACCTTGACCCGATTCGGAAGTGAAACTAAATAGAGTCGTCACCCAAATGGTACTTGTAAACAAGAAACTGACAATTAGGCCCCATTCGCAAAAAAGGGTTTGTTTGCTTTCTAAACTGTCCTGGCGACAGCGATCAGTGCACGTACAACGGACGTGTTTATGTCTACGAACTTGGCCCCTAGGCGTAGTTCAGGAGATCGCAGCAACGGGTTTTTATTGTCCGAGCGTTTCAGTACAAACAAATTCGTCTTACGTTGTGGTGGTCAACCGCGCGTGTCAATTCTGTGTACTCTAAATCGATTTTCTTTATGTCGTCTCTACGTGCGCGGAAAAATTGACACCAGATAACGTAAAATTTAAATTTTGTGTCTTGTTACCCTTTTAAATTTGATTGTCAAACAGAATTTTGCAGCTTTAAAACTCTGTGTGATTTTGATGTTAATATATTTCGAATAGTCTATTTTTTCAGCTTATTGCATTTTTGATATTATAAGAAAAAGCATCATTAAAAATAATATTAGTTTTATTCACTGATTTAAACTAAAAAATAAAAAGGAAACCTATATAAAATTAACCCTCTGTAATTATTACAACTGTCAGTATAACTCAAAGACGTTTTCTTGATCTCGTGCCCAGTTTCCAGACTGTATTATGTATTTTTTAAATTTTACTTTTTAATGTACTGGCGGTATAAATCTTAAAACATGATGATGAATGAACTATTTTTTCCTGTTATCTGACACCTAATTATAAGATACATCATGAATTACTTAATTATGCACACTGCTTCATTTATATCATAGATAACATATATTATAACACATAGACAGAGTATGAGATTTTTTTTAACAATCGTAACGTGTTAAAACGATAACTTGAACCCAGCCTTAAAAACAGATTGATGATTTTATTCGACCAACTCGCCTAACAATTTCCGACACGTGTCGGAATTTGTTGTGTATTTAGATGGATATCTTTTTTTCCGCTAAAAATGCTCTGTTTTTACAATGCGTTTGTTCTATTATTTTTTATCACAGCTTTAAATGTAGGGCATTCGTTTGGCTTTGATCTGTAAATTGGTACAATTTTATTTACAAAATAGATTGAAAAGTGAATCATTTTGTTACCAGAGCGAGTGAAATAAAAGTGAATACGTATATGTTTTAAAAAGGCCAACGACCGATGTATCAACGTTTAGGCCAAACCCTTAGGGCTAAAAATTAAAATTTCGCTCATGTATTCTTCTTTCGAGGATTTTACACAATCCAATCCCTCACGGGACAAAATAGAGACCAAAGGTTTTTACTATATACATAACAATTAGGACTGAATAACCTTAATCCCCAGGTGTTGCTCCGGGCAACAACAGACATTTTGTTTGAAAACTTAACCTGATAGAAAATCGGAAACCTAGCTATTTGAACTTGGTTATGTGTGTAAATCCTATACTCTTTTTATAGGATAAGACAGGGAACAATCACACTGGTCTTCTGATGGTAAAAGACAATAGTGGCCTATAGACACCATAGATGTTGTAGGTGCGCTGCTGCCCTGTGGTCGGGTTGTTAAACCTTATGTGCAACCCTACCAGCTACTTATCGGGGGTACCGGAAGACGCCAACTTCATTTTGGCGGCAGGAATAGGTAAGGCGGTGGATCCCTAACCTGCACAAACCTCTCCCACCAGTGGTCATGTGGGTTTTTTTTTATAGTATAAGACAGCGAACAGGCACACGGGTCTCCTGATGGTAAGAGACAACCGTAGCCTATAGACACCATAGATATTGTAGATGCGCCGCTGCCCTTTGGTCGGGCTGTTAGACCTTATGTGCCAGTTTACCGGCTGCCCTACCCTCCGGACCGGAACACCAGTGGTCATGTTGGTAGTGACCCAGTTAACCTATGCTCGCCTCTTACAAGCTGCCTGGTAGGAAGTCAGTTGGTCTAATCTACACAGAGGACCCGGACCAACACGGGGAAAAACATTTTGTAAAAGTCCAAGCATTCAAATAAAATAACATGGCGGCTTATGTTTTTCAATTTTATTATCTTAAGTTCTATTTTAAAAATGTTCCGTCCATAGGGCAGTAAACTAAGAAAAGTTTCAGGTCACATATAATTATTTGGTTGACAAATACGTAATCTGTGCCTTATTACTCCCCTGCCTCTTTAATATGTTTTATGCCTTTTTTTCGGCTCACCCTAGTCAAACAACAGTAAGTTTGTCTAACACAGAGGAAGAAAAGTTGCCTTTCTGCCCGAGGAGCAGATAGCTACTTTTCTAGGGATGTAATTTACTGCTGTATTTTTATTTCCCGTAGTGAAGTGTTTTGTTTGGCGATTGTTATTTTGCTTTCATAACTATTTTAATGTGTGCCGTACGAAGTACATTGGGCTGCATTGTTTTGATAACCTGAAAAATCCGTTACACTGAAAACTGTTTGAAAAATTGCGTTGTTTGTGTGTTTTAATATTAATGGCGGCTTCGTGTCCAACCTACGCTTTGTTTCAATACGACCACACTGCGTGGGACCACGAGATGCAATCTGTTTCCGAGATCAAAGATTAATAGTACGTACGAAAAATGATTGCTTTCTTTTATATGTAATCGCAAGAGAGAAATACTGATTTCAAATTCCCGAGCGAAATTAATGTCTATATACCTCCAGACTTGACACGACAATGACAAGCACTGCCGGTAGATACCAGTTAACACGCTCACGATACTTGATAGCAGACATTAACAAAACTGCTTGGCATTAGGTAGTGTTCTGAAAAAGTGCCAAAAAAATTAAGTCATGTCTAAGTTCCAGGAATAAGTGATTCTTGGTTGCTACTTTCTATCTATCTTATGTTTTTCATTGTATATAATTAACGTCATTTTACGACTTCTTAAAAAACAAACTTCTGAAAACAATCTCCATGTCCTATTTATAAAATTGTACGCAACAAAGTACAAATTTGTGTCGCTTACAATTTTAAGACTTCGCTATGACTGAACCCGTTTCAAAATGACTATTTATCTTCCTCATGTTGCACTGTCTTCCGTTTATTGGAAAGGAAATTGGAAAACTGTTTGCTGCTCCAGTGTTTTTGATTAAAACAGCGCTATTTTAAAGTGTCCTTTCTTCATAACTCAATGTCGCGACGCCGCAGCTTATTCTGATTTCCACGTGCTATTTTCCTAGCCTGAATAATGCTTTTTTAAAATGTTATCAATAAAATTATAAAATTGCAAAATGCAGTCTTCAATTTCAATATAATTTCGACTAAGTTAATTATTATAAATCATGTTACTAAATTATAATTACAACTCTTAAGATTTTTGTGGGACATTTTTTTTTTATTTATATGAAAGTCTGAAATATAGTCTACTCGTATGTTATAAATATTTCATCATATTTAGACATAATTAAACAGTAAAGACTCGAGCAACACAAAGTTGAGATATATATGCCATCAAAATCCTAACATTTGAGTCTATCATGTACTAAAACCCAATTTTAATATGAACCCGTAAATTACTTTTTCTCGCTACCCCAATTCAACACACAATATGAAGTACTCACAAATTGTATTTGCTAAACTAATTCAGACCACTTGCAGTAATATATTGTTATCTATTTAATAAAATAAAATATCCGTACTAAATCCTTCAAAGTTTTGTTTGTTTTGTCACTCGTCACCGTAAAACGTAAGTTTATCAGACTTTTAATAAGATAAGTAATTAGCTTAATAGAGAAACTGAAGAGAATAATCCAAGCCCTGTTTTATTAATATATCGAATACTTTACAAGAACAATACTTGTTTATATATATTTGTTTATATATTTATTTATACCGGTGATCTCGGAAACGGCGCTAACGGTTTTAGGGAGTTAAACATTTATCTAAATAGGTCTGAGTCTTATGAAATTGCGAATCACGACATCTATACCACAACGGTGTAAAATAGATTTCGTAGATTTACCGTCACATAAAAATGCTGATGCCGAAAATTGCTAATTGCCGTGCAGAATTAGGTAGTAGCTAAGAGTATTTTTCAATATTTTCAAAATCTATATTTTGATTCTTTGAAGATCTGTTCTAAAACTCACAAATAAATTCACCAATCTTTAAAACTATTGGTTTGTGGTTTCAAAAATTAAACGACGGCTCAAATTAACTTTAAATCACTTCTGTGGTAGAAAGTTTATAGAGAAAGGGCAACGTCGAGTGGTTTTTTTTGCATTGATACAAAAAGCGAACTTAACTATAGCGATCAATCAGATTTCACCCATTATTTTGCGACTAAATTACAGGCTTGGTCCGCTTTGATCAAATATTGGTATTGGACCGATTCTAATGTTCTTTCGATAATGCCTATTCTCTTTTTGTAAATGTTAGTACTGCGGCAAAAAAGATATCGCTTCGTGTTACGAGTATGTCCCAGATTTTTTGTCCATATCGGTTCGAGCCAATGAAATATACTTTACTAAGCACTGTAAAGTAAGTAGCTTATATAATATTGATTCTGTCTTTATTACCCTTTGGTCGTAGAGCCAGCGTACACGCTTAGAGTTACCAAAAGCTAGTCTCGGATTCGTTTATTGACGGAGACAGGCCTTTGTGTGTTAGTTTTTTTTCTGGTACCTTAACTATTTTGATATTTTTGCCTAACCTTATTTGTCATCATAAATGCAATTCCCACCACTATCGTGATAAGATCAACTAACGCAATGAGGAGAAGATTCTTGCCTTTGGTTGGTAACTTACAATCACCATATTTGGTATTTACAAGGACAACAATGTTGACGTACTTTTTGGTTTCCACTTTGCAGAAATCAATACTTAAACAAAAATAAAACAATTTCATTCCAGTTTCTCATCAAAAATACGTAGTAGCATGATAATTTGTTTACTTGTTTCTACCATACCTTATAATTTGCGCGTAGAAACTAAATCCAATAAGCAACATGAACTTGTTACTTTCAAACTTCAAGTAAATAAAATATTTACTAAGTTCGTCCTACTGGAACACACCGCAGTACGTTAATCTTATTACGTAGGTGCGTGTTTACTTTGTAAGTATATTATAGTCTATATTTGACTGTTTACTACATGACAGCTTAGTCCTATCTGAAGTGAACTAAAAGCAAATATTTCTATTTACGTATACGTATTCGTATTGACTGCTTCGTTGGCCGAGTGACTAGCGTACACGCCTAACCGCATTGACTAACCGCGAGGCTTGGGTTCGATTCTCGACGGGGACAGGCATTTATGTGATGATGAATACTTGTATTTCCGGGTCTAGATGTTTATTAAATTTATTCTGGTAAATATCTATTTAAGTATTTCTATGTATTAGTGTCGTTTTCTAATATCCATAACACAAGCATTTAATTTGCTTACTTTGGAGTTAGATCAATTTGTGTAATTTGTCTAGTGATATTCATTTATTTATTATATCGCTTCTGTGGTCGAGCACAGTCGATCTTCATATGTCTCGAGTTTCACACTCTCTTTCAATCCCACTCTTTCTCTGATCTCACTATTACAATATTAATAAGCCTAAATATAATAACATCATTCATAAACGTATTAAAGATTTAAAATCTAGAATGATTTTTATCAAAGTGTTAACTTAAGATGATTAAATCTAGCTTCTTAATTGTATGGAACAGTCACCAGCGTATAATTTTACAATATCTAGACGGTATAATCAAGAAAATCTGTAGCGTGGCTCGTCTGAGTTATCTTCTTTGTATTTATGTACTAGCTGTCCCGGCGAACTACGTACCACCCAGCCCGTTCCATGTGTTTTTTGTCAACATTTTAATTTATTATATTTCGGACGAAGACAAATTTATAAAGTTGAGGTAACTCTATAACGGGTGGAATCTTTTTTATGACTTTTGTTATTTTGTAGAACGGATCTCTACGCGTTTTTATGTACTTATCAAATAAAAAAACACAGAAAAGTGGCATTGAAGTGGCTACTCTGTACATATCCTGTCGACTTTCCTATCAGATACGATGTACCAGATACCGAAATAAATATTTCAGCGAAACAGGTCTAACAAATGTCTGTATCCGCCGGTAATCGAAACCAAACCTCTAGACGATGACGTTATACGTTATACCCCTCACCCAAAGAAGCAGATAAACTTAAAATACATAACACAGAATTTCACTAAAATCTCAACATTTTTTCGCACGTACTTCTTTCAAAATATATTGAGTTTCAGTCTACGGTACATGCGCCGAATTTAATAAGTTTAATGAATTATTAATGATATATAATTGTGTCTATTACAAATAATAATGCAATTATTGTAACTGAATATCATTTTATAATGCACCAGTAACAGTTATTTAATCCATTTGAATCCTTTCATATGTTTGGTTTTTTTTATCGTTATTTGAGTGATAGTAATCATCCAGGTCAGTGCTCCTAGCAAACTACTACCGACTTGAAAATTAACTCAAGACACCCAACGCGAGAAATCGCCAAGGCTTTACGAATTAAAGAAACGGTATTTGTAGTAGCCCACCTATCACTTTCTACAGAGTAGTCCGATTTTGATTATTTTGTTTTTATTGGTCGTCTCATTTAAATTTTATGCCAAGAGATTCTAATATTTATTGATTTCAACTTAATAATAGTATTTAATTGCTTATTTAGACGAATTAATAACTTTTTATGGGTTTGGTGTAGTCTTACTGTGTTTATTTTAGAGTACCTGGGCGACCGAACTTCTCTCGGTAGTTCTATTTTTGTCAGTGCCATCAGCTTTCTCATACTTAAAAAAGCCATCTGACGTTAAGTCTACGAAACCGGAGTCGACGCTATTTATACTGACAGAGTTGTGTAGAACTCGCAATTCGCAATTTCATAAGACCTAAACTTATCTAGATCAATATTTTTACCCCTAAAACACCTAGGTACCCAATTTCAGCGAAAACGTTAGAGCCGTTTACCTCCACGTCTATTATCTCCGAAGGAGTAGGCAGAGATGTGCTAGTATATCCACGACTCGTAAGTCCAGTAAATATACTGGAAGACCCACGATTAGCCACGTTTCTACGGCCCATGAAGTGATGGGTGGCAAGTCTATATATTTTTTGCACATTTAAAAGTATTAGATATGTAAATATTGTTTTCTAGCTTTTCTCTTCGGCTCGTCCGTATATTTATGTGTCTGATGCCATTCAATATAACAGTATGTATCAACACTCCTACCGTTCCCGTGTTGATTGAGGTAGTACGCACGACGGCCCTCCAACTTCACAGCCTATACATAATTCAAAGACATCGATTCGGCTCGTTTAACGCTAGTTCTCCCTGGCAATTGGGTTCCGGACAAAACAACGGTATCAGGGGATTGACGCGGTCAAGAGGACGCCAATCTACCTCAAAGGGTGACCATAGATGGAAACGTGTTGCGTTTGACATTTTTCATTAGACTATTGCAAAACTAAACTTGTTATAACGTAAATAATCCGTTTGGTATCTTTGCTAGAACACGACAATTAAGTCTTGATAATTTTAACAGTCCTCAATCTCTGAAGGAAACTTAAAAAAAATAGACCACCTCGTTGGCCGAGTGGCTAGCGTACACGCCTAACCGCATCGACTAACCGCGAGGCTCGGATTCGCTTTCCGACGGGGACAGGCATTTGTGTGATGAACATAGATGTCTTTATTTCCGGGTCTGGGTGTTTATTAAATTTATTCCTGTATCTATTTAATTATTTCTATGTATTAGTATCCTTGTCTAACACAAAACACAAGCATATAATTTGCTTACTTTGGGGTTAGATCAATTTGTGTAATTTGTCGAGTGATATTTATCTATTTATTTATTTAATATTGTAGCCATATTAAATTATCCGCTTGATTCGATTAATGATTGCTTGAATGTGAACAAAATCTTCGAACATACAGTTCTAGAGTTTTCATGGAGTTGGTCATGTTTGAAATTTAGCAAGGTACTCAACTGTAAATATATACGTACCAATTGCTGCACTCATACCATTTGTTGGTATTAAAAAAGTGAAATTACCTGAAAAGATAAAATAATGTTAATAAAGAGATAAAGTTCATATGCGAATTTCTAGTATATATTTAAGTATTTCTATGAATTAGTATCGTTTATAGCCATTATACAAATATGTAATGTGCTTCCATAAATTTGTGTAATTTTTATAACAAATAAAATTTGAGTGTCTGTATGCAACATTAAAACAATCACTTTTACTAAATGCATATTATGTAGGTATGTTTACAAGGTACATATATACCAAAATATTTTTTAGATTTTTTCTGATGTGAGATATTACACCGCTAATATCTGAAACGACGGAATCGATTTTGAAGGGAATTTCAGTGGCAGACAGCTGATATAATAAGAGAAGGCGTAAGCTACTTTTATTTTAGAAATGTATAAAATAAAATAATTAAATAAAAATCGGTTGAAGTCGCAGGCACAGCTTAGTGTACACTGTGTGTGCCGCGTGTGTGCACTGATCATCAAAGTTGGCAATAACGGCTATATGCCAGTAATGAATTATACTGTTGTGTTATTTTTCAATAACTGTTGTCATAAACTGTTATTATATTATTAGCTATTAGTGTTAACCTAACAAATTCGACATTATTTCAATTGGCGAGAAGCTTTTTTTTACTACCTCTCTTACTTTTATTCGTAATAACAATAGTCAACAACAATAACAGGATGAGTAAGAGTTTAATAATTTCGTTATCGGTTGTGCAAGAATAATTCGTTATATTATCTGTTGTAATAATGACCACCTTTACTGATCATCATCATCAGACCTTCTTTGACTGGACGATATTTTGCCTGCGGGAAACTATGTTTCTAGTGAGGTTATTGGTGAACTCGATCGCACAGGTACTGTAATCTAAATTGATTAAAAACTATGTTATTCTTATTACTTACCAACGTTCCGCCCGCCCGCGTGAATTATTGTAACAACACAGTCAACTTTCAAAGAGCGGACATTTCTCTGACTTGATACTTATTGCGTAAAAACTTACCCTTTTTTAATGCAGTCAGTTAAAAAGTAGCCTATGTCCTTTTTATGGTCAATTCTACAATACTACTAAATTTCAACAAAATCGGTTCAGTGGTTACATATGTGAATAAAAAAATCTAAACTTGGTAAGTATTTCTACAGAAACCGAGGACAAGCGTAATATAACAAAATTTAGTAGGGCGGAATTAAAAGAAACAATCATCATTAAACCATTATAAGTTCTCCGGTCTTAAATAATAAAACATGTAGTAAAAGTAATAAGAAAGGGCTTTGTGAAGTGCGCACGCGACTTCGCTTTCTTCGGACGCCATGCTTTTGATAAATGGCTTTATAATGGCCGCTAATTGATCACTCCATGTTATATTATTATCTTACATTTATTATCACTTAAATTGTAGTGGTCTCTGAATAAAAATAAAACCTCTTTTTTCAATAGGATCTCGTTTTCGAACATACTTTCATATATTCAATCGACTTCAACAACATGAGGTTCATACTGTGTTAATTTCGAGCCCATTTTGATGATTCTTGTTTCGTAAAATGAGTCATGCTTCCAATATGGTTTCGTATATATTTTATGGCAATTGGTTATTAGATTCTTCAAAATATTTACCAAGCTTAATTTAATTGACCTTGACGATGTAATGATGAGATTGTAGTTTTTTTTGCTTCTTAAGTTGTTTCTTCAATTCAAACCTTATAAAATGATGTGCCGGTCATCTTTCACTTTCACTAATCAGATTTTGATGAATCTCACGGTTTTAGTTTTAGTTTGGTTAGTTATGAAATAGGGGAAGATTTACATCCACTTTTATTATTTGAATTTGGATTGGAACTTTTTGATTTAGAAGGTATTATCAGACAGTTACAATGTAAGTCTAAAACGAAAGAATTACTTTTACTTTTAGCTTAGTGTGCTTCCATCTTCGATCTTCTTCACTTTCCATCACTACCATAACTATCAGTTATCAAAAAAGCTCAAATTTCATAGAAAATTGTGGCAAAAGTGATTCACTGATGTATTAACGCACATGCTAAATTGCTTAAGGCTAGAAACTTAACTTGTTGCACACCTTACTTTATGACTTGGCCATCCACCAAGACAATCTTGCTGTGCATGAAACTCGACTCCATAGAATAGGTAATTCCTTCAAGAGACAATGTATACGTTTTTACAATAAACTTCCCGACCATATAAAAGATCTACCTTTAAAAAAATATAAAGAATGTATTAAAGGTTATTATAATATTGCAGAATATGTCGATGTCTCTATCAATCCATTTTATTGTTGTATAATGTAAAATATATGTATTAGGAAATAAGAAAAAAAGACAAGACGGCTGAGTTTCTTTTGCCGGATCTTTTCAGTGATTTGCCGCGTTGCGACCCGGTGGTAAATTTCATAATTATATAAACGCTTCACAAGCACCGCTTTTAGGGTCTATGTGAAATAAAATATTTTCTATTATAAGAAGATTTTTTAAAAATTCGAGTTCCGAGTGCATGAAATTGGGTAATAAAGTTTTTGTCAACTATTTAATTACGACTTCGATATCCATTACGCCCTATAAATACGCGGGCATATCCGCGGGCAACAGCTATTACTTCATAAAACTCGGGTTTTTGTTGTATAGTCAGATTTATCTCCACCGACGGTATCTCACATTCATTACTAGCCGGCACGCTTTGCATCTTAAAGATAATTTATGTAAAAAGTTAGTTTTCTCATACTGATAAACTTTTGAATAGTATGTTCTATGTTAAACAAAACCACTTGCATGAATTGGCATAAAGAACTCTCATTTGAAATTAGGAGAAAGATTTCTTTTATTTCTTTTATTCTCATAATTATAACATGTGGTTGATAGTGAAAGTCATTAAACTTTGTGTTAAGTAGGGAGCAAATTTTATAGAATTTATACTTTAAGTAGTCGGCACTTGGTGGAATTCCATTGTATTGGCACTCTTTCCTTCAAAACACACACTTTTATTCCACAATTTTTTTTAATTTTATTTTTATATTGCACTTTAGCCAACCGGTTTCACTTTTTACAGCATCATCAGGGCTTGTAAACCGACTCACACTGAACGATGTATAGAATTAATTAAATTTATTTGTCTTCAGTTTTACAAGCCCTGATGTTGTAAAAAGTGTCCAGATTCTTAACCAATTAAACCCGGGTTCAATTCCTAGATCGGACAACTTTTCTTAATTGTTTTTTCAGATTATTCTGAGTAAGCATTACATTTCCACGGATTGGAATGTGCCCGAAATGGTGAAAAGCTTAACAGCTATTACATCATAGGCCCTAGTACCTTGGCTAAACGTGGGTGATCTAGTATGTCTACTGGACTTACGAGTCGCATACCTCTGCCTATCCCTTCGGGAACAATAGGCGGGACTAACCAACCGGTTTCACTTTTTACAGCATCATCAGTATATGTGAAAAGAATTAAAGTTAATATTTAAATGAGGTGATTATGTATGTATATACAGTTTATATAGATAGTGATAATAACAGGACCCTCCGTGAGCGAGACCGACTTGCACTTGGCCGGTTTTTTAAATCAGGGAACCAGTGTCAGCAGAGTATATTCAATAGAAACTACGAGTAGAAGTCAGCTCAGTTAAAGATTCGCATTGTTTCAGGGAATATTATTTCTTTATTCAACAAGAAGCGGTTGATTAAAAATCTAGAGAAAGAAAACTAAATTAGACGACGCGGTTTGTCTTTAGCATCAATTTCTGTGCCCATCTGATATACCGTGACGTCATAATGAATTAATTAATGAAATATTCTGCACAATCAAACTTGCAGACTAGAACACTTCAAGTTAAATATGTTTTTTTTATGATATTAAAGGAAGGCAAACAAGCAGACGGATTTCCTGATGGTAAGAAATACACGTCGCCTATGGGGTGTCACCAAAGGTGGTAATGGTGCATTGCTAACCTGAGGCTGGGATGGTTAGGCTCTTGCATGAGTAAGTTTACCGGTTACCCTACCCTCCAAACTTTGCCTGCCTTAGATTGGATTTGTGCCTAATTTTGCGACGGACTTGCAATGGATTTTCCTCACGGAAAAAAGGCTAATATAGCACGTATAATGTATATGTATAATAATAGTATGTATTTTATTTTGACAGGTACATACACCTGTCAAAATAAAATACATACTATTTTACTTTGATTTGATTTATATAGTTTTTTTAATGTTATATCTTCAGTTTGATTATATTATTATTTTGAAGGTCATAGTATTTTGAAAATTCTTGAGACAAACCTATTTTTCATCTTTGTCACTTGGTGAAACTCCGTTGATAGTATCGATATAATTATTCAGATTTTATAAAATTAGACAAAATTTTTACATCTTGTACCTAATTTAATTATTTATAAACCTACTTCTTGTTCATGTTCAAATGAAATTTGAAACCTGATTTGAACCGCCGGACTTCGATTTTATCATATGAAAATAATTAGATGTAATCTGTAATAGCTGTTAAAGAATGTTTTAACATAATTTGTTTTGTTTCGGCGAATTCCGCTGATTCATTACAAAGTGAGTTTAAGGTTGAAAAAAACAAAATATACTTTTACATGCATTTTTTAAAACGTTATAAAAGTAATACGATGTAATCTCGATTTTCTAGAATTTCCTACCCAAAGGTTAAGATCGGGACAGTATTACTAAGACTCCACTGTCCGTACGTCTGTCTGTCTATCACCAAACTGTATTTTATGAAACGCGATAGCTAGACAGGTAAAATTTTCTATCTGTGTCACTATTCACACATGATATATTTCATATTCGTGGTACAAGAAGGTTGAAAATATTCTATGTATTTATAATTATTTTCATTCTCCTAAACTTACGACGTCGGCCAAAAGAAAATGGCACAATCAATGTAGGCAATAATTGAAAGATTCCCTTTTTAAAGTGGGGTATAATATAATTTAAAGATTCCCATTTTTCTGAGATATTAATAAATATTTCCAAATTGACTTGGTATAGGTACCTAGTATCAGATGGTGTGATAATCTATCTCTGTTTATAGAACTTTTATCTAACTTTAATCTATTTGGCCCTACTAGCTAGCGTACACGAATAACCGCATCGACTAACCGCGAGGCTCGGGTCCGATTCCCGTTGGGGACAGGCATTTGTGTGATAAACATAGATGTTTGTATTTCCAGGTCTGGGTGATTATTAAATTTATTCCGGTATCTATTTAAGTATTTCTATGTATTAGTATCGTTGTCTAACACCCATAACACAAGCATATAATTTGCTTACTTTGGGGCAAGATCAATGTGTGTGATTTGTCCAGTAATATTTATTATTATTATTATTGTAGTACTACTGTGACCTATATTGACAATTTGCCTTTATAATCTCTGCCTACTACTCATGGAAATAGCGTGAAGATGTTTAATGTTTATTTTACCTACCGCAAATTAGCTAAAATATGAAATATAAACACGATTTAAAATATACTCAGTGAAGGCAATAGAAATTAACTCAACTCTACATTAAAATTATAATGTACCCCATGCGGTTATTTATCATAAAAGACCCGGTTTAACCAGCTAGAGTTAGATTTGATCGGTGTTTTTATTTCAAAACTAGATTTATTTTCGTTTGATGGATTAAGAACTACTGATAATGCTTAATCAATTATATTTATGTTTTAATTATATATAACATGTAGTTGTTTCTCCTTATTCACCCATCTACAGTCCGATCTCTGCAGTCAAATTACAATTACAAAATGGATAGTTATAAATATGCAAGTTTTATAATTAATGTTCTCTACCAATGGCCTATCTAATTATTCAAAGTGTCTACATCAGAAACATAGTTTGTTTCTTTATTAAGTTCTTTTAATGTACTGAAGTATTAACGCTCGTTTGCGTTCCTTTATAAGAAAGGAGAAGAACAAATTCAAATCTTTACTTTAGAAAAATAGTGAGGTATTTGCTAAAATTTAAAATTCATCAAAACAAAAAAGATCATTACTCTTTCAATGTTAATCTTATCACTTTTTGCAAAATTACTTACAGAACAGGTTAAAAAATATAAGTCAAACTACTCTTAAGTTTTATAATTGTTAATGAAATTGATATTATGTTGGTCCGGGTTTTCTATGTAGAATAGACCAACTGCCTTCCTACCAGGCAGCTCGTAAGAGGCGAGCAAAGGTTAACTGGGTTACTATC